>JAVJIF010013095.1:0-119346 GCA_038442645.1 Agave tequilana | reverse complement strand
CTTGTTGACTGAGTTTTCCTGCATACAAAATATTATATGTTAGTTTTAAGAATAGATGTGCAGTCTCAGTTCTAATCCGCGGTAGCAGGGCTATGCGGGTCGTGATCCTCAAGGAGGGACTGCGATGGAAGCGTTAAAAAGTTTATCTCTAAAAATTATCTTTTTATTATTAAATAGTTAGAAAGGAAGTGGTATTTACAATGGGTGGTAGAAAAAAATATGGAGATGAGTTGTATTTAATCTACAAAAAAGAAAAGAAAAAGAAAAAGAAAGAAACTTATCTCTTTAGTCTGCTTGCCGTTTGAACCGTTGCGATGATTTCCCTTTTCTTGGAAGGTGTACAAGCACGGCTTATGGGATCGTCCGCCTTCTTAATCTACTCT
Source organism: Agave tequilana (assembly GCA_038442645.1). Lineage (NCBI taxonomy): Eukaryota > Viridiplantae > Streptophyta > Magnoliopsida > Asparagales > Asparagaceae > Agave > Agave tequilana. The sequence continues at coordinate 118,963 of JAVJIF010013095.1, read as the reverse complement.
ACGAAATGAATAACAAGCTATGAAGACCTGTTCATCGCCATTGGGCCGTCAAGGTTCCTTCTTCGGCTAGGTATTCTCGAAGCAGTTGGATCTCATGGTAGGCAAGACATTAGGGAACAAATAGAAGAAAGTAGATACAAGATTAAAATAAGAATAAAAGAAACTAGAATAATACAAGAATAAAATAAAACAAGCCTTGATTTGATTATTAAACAATGGTGGAAAAATAACACTTACACCCGACTGTCACCATCAGTACAAGCAGATCCCTCCTCCATGAATACATCATCTCCTCTCCAGCTTTTACAAAAAGAAAATAAAAAATATACAGAGGTGGAAAGAAAACCTAAAAACCCTTACTTTGGCCCTTGGCTCTTCTCTGGACTGTGTACTCTCTGTGTTGCATCTGCAGGGATATTTATAGGTGTTGGAAGATGTAGAGTCCTAGTACAACTCTCCCAAAAAGATCTTATCTCCAGAAATTCAAATCTATCCTGCAACTTCTTATCATGTTGATCGCCGAAATCAGCTTATCTACGGATTGAATTGGAAAGTTTGATCAACATAAGAGTTGTAGGTCTTCAAGTCTTCTTTCTGGAGCATCTTGAATCATCGGATTTGCATAACTGTAGCAAAAGTTATGATTTAAATACTAAAACGTGTATAGTCTGAATCCGAATTCTTTGAATTTTTATCTTTGCACTCTCTTTGGCTTTTATCCTCATCCTGCAAGAGTTTAGGGTTGGGTAGAATTCTATCCTTCCCTCATCTTTAATAATTGCAACTTTAGCCCTTGCATAATTGCACTTTGACATTGATATTTGCACTTTTACTCTTGGGCTTCAAATATGGGCTTGGATCTGGGCTTTTGGGCTCTTTAAGCTTTAATTCTTTCTTTTTATTATTTCGAGCCTGCACACAATAAATCACAAAATATTAATAAATGTGCAGAATTATATAAATAAAATGAAAAATGTGACGGTAAATATGATGATAAAAATGCACTTTTCACTACCAATCACTTCTCTCTTACAACTCCTTATAGAATGGGAATGATTTTTGGCTCAAGAAGTGAAGTGAGAAAAATTCAGTAGTAAAGAGTAGAAAAAGCTTGAAAACCACTGAAAAACTTTAACCAAGAATGCACTTAGGAAGAGAGAGCTTTGAAAACTTTTCTTTCTTTTGGAAACTTGAAAATAATAGGAATTTTTCTTGATTTTAACAAGTGACCAATGCCATCTATTTATAGGATTTGCCATGAGCAAATCATCATTTAAACTAGGTTTATAGGTCAGGAATTAGCCTCCAAAATTCAGAAATAGCTGACACAAACATCACAATCAAATCCAAGAAACAAACTCAGAAAACTAGCCGTTGGGGCTGCTGGCGGCTGTCGGTCGACCGGCAGTCAAACTTGGCAACTAGCCTTTAGACTCAGTCGACTGGTCGGTCGACCGGAGGCTAAACAAAAACAATTCTTTGTTCTGTCGGTCGACTGGCCCGGTCGACCGACAAAACCGAGAGCAAGGGTCTGTCAGTCGGTCGACCAGTCCGGTCGATCGGCAGACGTGCACAAACGTGCACGCCAACAACACAAGGCCCAGTCGACCGGTGCAGTCGACCGATCAGGCCTGAACTAGAGCCGATCGACCGCCCGGTCGACCGTTTGGCCTGAAACAGAATTTTTTATAGGAAAATTTTTGAACTTAGAAGAATTTTTAAAATAATTTTAAATGGCTAAATGAATAAGTAGCATGCTATAAGGGTTGGTATACATGATATAAATAAGATGTAAAATATAAATAATTAGTGACATGTATATTAACCTTGACATGCATCTAATCCAACAAATCAAAATAAAAACCGTATTTTGAAAAATGGAAATGTGTGTGTGTTTTCTTGAGCCAACTTATCATAACCTCATTCTTTAACAAACTAATTCTTACAAAGGTTCTAGGTGACTACATGATCTTCAAGTTAGGGCTCCTCCTTATGCAAGCTTGAATCCCTTAAACCCGAATCGAATCAACTTGAGTCAAAAATACCTTCCTTTAGGGAAGAAGAAATCTTGAATCTTTAGAACCCTGAAACACACTTAAACACTAAAATATAATTAGTACAAATAACTATATATGTTTTGTAATCATCAAAACTCAACAACCGGGTGATTATAACCTTGGGCCAACATCTAAGTCCCGAACTATCTATGCAACGCCCCGATCTCGCGGGTACGGTGATGTTACTGCGTCGTATATATGCAGATCAGAAATGTACTCACATATATACGTTAAACATCAGTACAGGTAAGAACCAGAATACAGAAGTACGCAGTGTTATACATTTCAACAGAAAGTTACATGTATAGAGTTATCACCAAAATGTAACATAATATTACAAGCATATTACATCACCCGAAGGGCATAAAATTAAGATTTACAATACGAACAGTATAAGGGATTGCTCATGAGCTGCAAGAGAATGTCGTGAGCCAAACAAGGGAGCCAGAAGATACTAGAGCTACATCTGGTCGACCTGCACGACAAAATAAGCTTGATCTTCAGCAAGAGGATCCACGTCAGTCCAAACTTCAAGGTCTAGACATTTTAGTCTAAGGGAGTCAAAAAGCTGCCCAACAAGTGGTGAGATGAGTGCCAAGGGCGTGCATAGACAAGTACATGTGTATCGATAAATTCGAGTCAAAAACATGTATTGAAAATAGTATCGTGAGCACAGCCACTTAGGAGCAGACAATGAGGCATCAAGTAAAATGAATGAGGTTTACTCGATATATAAGCTCAAATTATCGATCGGTGAGATTAGTACGTCGAAGAAATAATCCAAATAAGGAAACACTCATATATATCCGTCATATCTCACATTTCTGTATCTTGGTTTCATATAACCTGAATTATCTCCTAAGCTAAGAAAACATCATAAAACTAATAGAAAATTGATAAAACCGATAATATCGAATACAAACAAAACCAGTCGTATAAACCCGATTTATGGCTTTATGGGATTAATACATTGAAGGAATAATCCAAATATGGAAACCTTCATCTGTATACCTTTATCCCATGTTATCATAATTTGAGTGTATGCAACCGATCTGCAAAACAACACAACGAATTATTAATTGGTATCTTATTATTATGTCTCTCATCTGACCCGTATGTCTCAGTATGTGTGGGCCTTCACACATACATCTACATATGAGCTAGATGAGATGTTAATGGAAACTGAAGTAGAAATCAACGAATTATCTTTATAATGGGTCCCTACATACCCGAGACCACGACCCAATTTCGTTCCCGAGGAACATGCCGTGGAGCATTATAATAGGGGCAAAGGGTCTTATTGTATGCCCTGGAAAGAGGATAATAGTTACACATCATCCTATACCATTGTAAATGTAACCACAATTGAAAGTCCATCAGTTTCCCCTTACCCGGTTTAAGTTGTCCTTTTTATAGATTATTAATTAATTATCACATTACAAGATTGTGCAGGAGCATGTCAGGAGTATCATGAGTACATGTGTACTAAAATTTATGAGTCAGGATATCAGGTATTACATTCCCATAAAGTGATAATCGTGAGTCAGGTATATCATATCAGATGTTAGATGATAGCATACAGGAGTCAGGTGATGACTGACAGGTATCCGTTGTCAAGTGATGACATGCCAAGTGATCGTACGACAAGTGTTCACATATCAAGTAAAAGCATGGTAAGCGATAACACAACAGATATCAACAGTCGAATAACACAGTACAGGAAAACAGTACCTATACAGAAAATCGATATGAACACTGAAAAACAATACAGTTTTTGAAAATAGTATAAGTAAAGATTTTAACTCTTCACAACCATCAATAAAAAAGTTAATTAAATTATCGAGTAGGTAAGAGAGTAAGAAAGCAAACGAACATCCAAGTGAAGCTAAACAAGTTAGAATGAAGCTAATGTATAACACTAGATGCTATCACGCTCAATATGGTTATTGCTTGCAGCACAGCTAAACGCATATGATGAAGCGTGCATATGAACACTATGCTACCACTCACAGTGAAGCCGTGCTCACGGAGCAGCTATACCGGAATGGGATTAGAGATAAAGTACTGAATGCTAGGTCTGTTGTAACACCCCGCTCCACCGAGTATGGAGATGCCACCGTGACGTACATGCGCATGGCAGAAATACCCTCACATATATACGCTAAGCATATCAGTACAGTTAGAAATCAGAGTACGAAAGCACAGTGGTAATATGCATTCCAACATTACAGTCCAATTGTTATCACAGAATGTGATCCAATATTAAAGGAATATTACATTACCATGGGATATAAAATATGATTACAAGAGATTTGCACTGGTCAAAAGTTGTAGATGCTTTCGAACAGGAAGGAGGAATCTTAAGATCCAGCTAAAAGTGGTAGGTCAGGAGGATTTGCTATCGAGTCTCCACGCTTTCGTTGCACCACTCTGATCAGTAACAGGAACTTCACGAAGGTCCAAGCTCTAGAATCTGGACATATAGGTCCAGGGTTGTCAGAAAAGTCCCAACGAGTACGTAAAATGAAAGCCAAATGGCTTGCTCAGGCAAATACACGTGTACAGGAATATTAGTGGATCGTGTATTCAAGGCAAACAGGCAGGCAGTAACAGTAAATATAAATGGAATATATTTATCCAAGCATGTATGTACTACAAATGTCATATGTAAAATGTAAACGGAGGCAAAATTAATTGTATAAACTCAATCTCCGAATCTATGAGATTAGTACATCGAGAGGATAATCCAAATAAGGAACCCTCATGTATGTACCATATACCTCACTTCACCATCATTAAGTATATACAACCCCAATTGCTTATCAGTAAGTATGTCAATATTTCTGTCACCAGTGATTCCAGTATTCTGGCAGTAGTCCAGTATCAGGAGTATTAGTTATGTTTGAAATTCTTGCACAGTTGGTAGTTAGAATAACTTAATTATATAATAATAACAATAACTAGTGCCACTTATTATTATAATCATTTCTCTTCAGTGTCACATACCACTGACAGTTCATATTAGAGTCTGTATTTTCAATAGAACACATCTGAATTCTGGTGTACGGATATCATTGTTCGAATGAGGGAGTGATCGAATAACATCTGCTCCTAACATTATTATTAGCAAATAATTAAGTTATATCAGGTATGGCGTAAGGTGTAGTGCATTATGTTATGAAATAATGATTATCAGTACCGCTTGAAATTTTAATCATCTATATACCAGTGTCACCCATCACTGACAGTCCATACTAGAGTTTGTACTCTGGTAAAGCTCACTCGAATCTGATGTGGGTGTACCAGTATACGAATGAAGGATAAATCAAATATCATACGTTCCTAATATTATTATTATTGGGTTATTACATTCTTATTATTCATCTGATCCATATGTCTAGGCATGTGTTTCTGACATACATACATCCACATATGAATAAGACGAGTTTAGTTACTGAAAACTGATGGGGATCAACTGTATCAAGTATATAATGGGACCCGTGCATACCCGGGACAACAACCTCGGTGTGTTCGGATCTGGCCTCTGAACCCGGCCGCAAAGCCGTAAGGGTCTTATTTGAATGCCTCGGAATCAGTAATGGAATCAGTACAGGGTGCCAATACACCCCGCCCGAACTCATATGGCCTCAGGTAGATCCGAAACAGTAGTTGCAACATCGAACCATTATAAAGATGCACATATTTATGTCATCAGTTTCCTCCGACCCTAATGTATTTTGAGTAATTTATTATTACAGTTTGTTCAGTATACAGTTCTAGTATATTCATGATAAACCATTTACGGGGATCTTTAGGAGTTCAGCATCAGTAATATCCCTATTTTAGGGATTCAGTAATCAGTAGTGCAAGAATCAGCTGTACAGTAATCAGGAGTACCAGTTCCCTGGTATCAGTACAGTAACATGTAAGTCCCCGTAAATCAGTTATCATGACTCAGGTAATATATTCAGACAGGAATTACGGTACAAAGTCTAGAAGCAGTGTAATGTAATAGATCACGAGTTATGGTACCGTCCAATAATCAGTGTATATACTCTAGTCATCATATGATATATGTCAATGTCCATATGTCAAGTGTAATATCAATATCAGTATATTAGGTAATTTGTAAATCATGTAAATGATATCAGGAATTCATAATTATTAAAATAATGAAAAGTAGCATTATAGGTAAGTGCACAAACAAGCGGTACAAGCAGTGCTGGAGGCACAAATAGCGAACAGTGTTTAAATCACTAAAGTACTCGACGGAGCAATAAGAATGACTCGGCTTAGTTTGCGATTTTGAAATTCGTCAAAGTTTGCCTAAGCGAGTGTAGTGATAAAGCACTGAGCACTAAATATGCCTACCAGGCGAAGCCGAGAGACCGCGAATGGTCAAAACGCACCCCTTTCGGGGAAGTGGCCATAAGAGAGACCATAAAGTTGGGCCGGAAGGCCAAGTGGATACCTGCATAAAATGATATTAGCACACACAAGCACATATATAAAACACATATAATTAATAATCTACGGCGCTGGCTGCAAAAAAAGAGACCTGACGGTTTAAGCACCCTAAGGGCTAAAGGGCCATAAGGCCAAGTGGGTAACTATAAAAGATGTTAGTACCAAAATATACAAAAATACAGATAATTCCTAAAATACACAATAATTTCAGACAAATACAGGAAATTCCTAAAAATACACAAAAAATTCCTAAAAATACACAAGTAATTTCTAAAAATATAGAAAATCCTCAAAATACATGGATAAATTCTAAAATACAGAAAAGTCCTTGTAATGCCCAGATAATTTCTAAAAGTTATAAAATTCCTAAAAATATCTAAAAACCCTAATACAAGTCTATGTACAACAATTAATACAAACAAAGGCTAGAACATTTATATAAATATTTTTACAGTTATTTCTACAAGGGAAGAGTACTCGCTATAAGGAAAAGGTACTCGCCTAAACTCAGCAATACTCCTGGCACCATGTGCACGGGCGCTAACCTAGAGAGAGAAACTAATTGAGGAGAGAGAAAATGGAAGAGAGAGAAAGAAGGAGAGAGAAACTAGGGTTTTCTAGAGAGAAAGTGGAGGGTTATGGCCGAATGGGTTAGGGAGGGCCTAGGTATGGCTGTGGCCTATAGGGAGAGGGAGGGAGTGCTAAAGGGAGGTTTTAGAGAGAGAAAGTGAGAAAAGGGCATTTTTAGAGAGAAAGAGAAGAGATGTGAGAGAATAGGGTGTAGGTAGGTATGTGAAGCCCAGGGCGGCTGTGAGTCTAGGGAGAGAAGTGAAGAGAAAAAGTGAAAGATGGAGAGAGAAACTAGGGGGAGAGTGGAGAGAAATGGTGTAAAAGGAGAGAGAAAGGGATTTTGGGTGTGTGGTTGGTGGAGAAGGGTGAAGGAGAGGGTGGTGAGGAGAGGGGGAGCTAGCGGCCTGAAGTGAGATAGGGTGGTAGAGAGAAAGTAGAGAGAGTAGAAAGAGGAGAGAGAAAGTGAGTTTTTAGGTGAGAGAGAAAAGAGGTAGAGAAAGAAGGAAAAGTTATAGCTGGGCCAGGGAGGTGGATAGGGTGGTGTGGTGGTGGTTATCAGGGTGGACTAGTGGTGTAGGATTTTTTGTACAGAGAGCGAGAGAGGGGGGAATTTTTAGATAGAGAAACTAAGTTTTTGGAGAGGGAAGATAGAGAAAGAGGAAAAGGTGGTCGGCCTCCTTTTGGAGATGAGAGAGAGAGGATAAGATAGTGGAGAGGCTTCTAAGAAAAGCCAAGGGCTTGGCTTCATGAAGAAGAAAGAAAAAGAAAGAAAGTTCTATAAAATTGGAGAAAAGAAAAGAAAAAAGAAAAGGAAAAAGAAAAGAAAGAAAAATGAAAATGTAAATATTAGATTGTTAGGGAGTTAAGTGCAAATGCCACTTAAGAAAATATATAAAAAGAAAATAAAGAAAAATGAAAAATAAATGAAATTATAAAGGAAGTTAAGGAAAATAAAGAAAAAGGAAATTTTTTGTTTAATTGAAAAATAAAAATATTTTGAAATTTTATCCGGCAAAATGTAGGTCCTGTGCAAAGTCCAGTGTAAATATTTTAGGTCAAACAGAAGTCAAAATGCACATAAAATGACACAAATACTATCAAAGCATTGAAAATCATAAAAGGATACGTATTCTGAATGCCTACCAGGCGGGACATATAGAAAGTTCAGAGGACTTTAATGAACCTCAGAGAGATTAAGCCCGTAGGATGTATTATAGAACCACGGAGCGGTTAAGCCCAGAGGCTGAATAAGTATATGCATGAGATGTTAGAACCAAACACACATGCATATAAAAGAGCGGGTATCGAACTACACTATTACAAATAATTGTCACACCAATACAGATACATGTCCACAGATTACATGTACACACTCACTCTGATACAAATCACAAGTGCGAAAATACAATACAAAATCCCAATAAATACAATAAAACACCCGTCAAAGAGGGGTACCCAAAAAAGCGAGAACACTTGCCTAATATTACAGAAAACACCGTGAAATCTTCAAAGTCCAAAGCTTCAATATCAACGTGCATGCACATTCAATATATTAAATATATAATATATATAGAGAGAGGAGAGTGAGAGAAATTAAGAGAGAGAATGCGAGGGTCACGAATACAAAGGTCGCGGACGTGCTTTCGCGTCAAGCGGAGGTGGAATTTCATGTTAATCTTGGACAGGGGAGACTGTCCCGCGCCATGGAGGTATTTGGATGCGGAGGTGAGCTCTGCGTCAGTAATCATAGAGGACACAGAAAGAGAAAAAAAGAGAGAAGAATGAGAGAGAGAGAGAAAGAATGTGAGAAAGAGGGAGAGAGAGAGACATAGAGTAGTAGAGGGAGAGGGAGAGGGAGAGGGAGAGTGGGGAGAGAGTGTTAGAGAGGAAAGAGAAAATGGAAGGAGGAAAGGGGTATGGCAAAAAAAAGAAAGAAAGAAAAGGAAAGACAAAAGAAAAAGACAAAAGAAAAAGAGGGGGATGGTCGGCTGGGCCTGGCCGGCGGCACTGGCCAGCCGTGGGCCGTGGTGGCGCTGGCCCAAATGAGGGCGGCGGCCCGGGCCCAAGGAAGAGTAGGAGGAGGGTGATTATGGTGGTGTAAGTCTAGTTGAAGGTAGTGAAAGTGGAAGTTATTAAAGTGGTGTTTCGGAAGCGGAAGAGTTCTCCGGGGAAAGGAACTGCCGGTGGTGTTGGTGGTCACGGTGGTGTTGCAAGAGGAGGAGTAGGTGGTGATGGGTTTTTGTAGTTTGGTGGAGGTGATGGTAGAGTTTGAAGGAGAGTAGAAGGAGTTAGTGAAGAGAGAGAGAGAGGAGGAGGTCACTGGAGTTGGGTGATGCATGGGGTGCTCGCCAGCAGTCGGTGGTCTGGTGGTCGGGTGTGTTGGTTGAAGGAGAAAGAAGAAGAAGAAGAAAATGAAAGAGAGAGGAGGTGATGTTTTTATGGGAGTGTTATATATATATATATATATATATATATATATATATATATATATATATATATATATATATATATATATATATATATATATATATATATATATATATAAGAGTGTAATGTGGGTATGAATGAGACTAGTGTCTCATTGAATATGAGATCCACGTGGGTGGGGTGAGCTCTGCGTTTTGCAGAGAAGAGAGAAGGAGAGGACGGAGATATTTTTTGGGGGAATTTAATGTGGTGGAGAAAATAGAGAAAAAGAAAAAACAAAAAAAAAGAGAAAGGAAACTGAGTGGAGGATAAAAATAGGAAAGGAAAGAAAAGAAAGAAAATATATAGGCGAAACGTCTGGATCTGGAAAAACACCAAAAACTCCAAAAATGCCGATAAATTAAAGTAACTCGGAAAAGTCTCCAAAAATTCTTCAGAATAGAGAATATTATTTTAAGGATTTTTGTGAAAAGATTAAAGAAATTCAATCAATTTTCAAAATAAACATGCTGGAATCTACCAGAGATACCGGTCGATATCAAATCTGGCCGAATTTTGATAAATTCAAAAAAAATCCCCAAACATTTTTTTAGATAGAAAATAAAATTCTAAAAAAATAATGTGAAAGAAGTTTTTAGAAATTCAACTCTGTTTGTAAATTAAAAAGAATCTGAGAATCAATCTGCGGTACCGGTCGGTACCGGTTTTGAAGAATTTGCTAATTCAGAAAATTTTCAAAAAATCATAAAAAATCTAAAATATTGAAAACAATCTTTGAAACTGAAACCGATCAGATCTGACTATCAGAAAGGTCAAATCAAGCAGTATACTAGGATCGGGTTCCCGGTTCAGACTAGGGTTGACTCTAAATCCAAAAATCTGCATTCGATACCAAACAATATTATAAATAATGATAAAACAAAAATAAATACTATGGAAAAATTGAAGACTACGGTTGAATTGAAAAGTCAGAATACATATCTAAATATTTATTCCAAGACTGGGCTGTTACTGAAAGTATACCTCGAGGGGGGTGAATAGGTGTATGGCTAATCTAATGACAAATGATGCGGAATTAAAAACAAAATTGCAACACACTTAGTGTAACCAAAGAGTGTAGCCGAATTCCCGGTGAAGGGCTCTGGACTATCTCCTCTAAATTCCTCTAAATAAGAGTTGAGGTGCTATGTAAAGCTCTCTTGGTTGAACACAAGTATGGGCATACACAAGCAATACCAAGCATATAAGTATGATATGAAAAATATGAAATAATGCAAGGCACAATATAAGAAAGAGAGTTTAGAGATAGTTGAAACACAAACACCAAGATATATTTCGAGGTTCGAGCCATTGCTCTACGTCCCCGCCTTCACATAGAAGGATTTTCACTATAACGTCCACACAGGACTTCCTACATAGGGAACCTCCACTGAGGATTTGGATAATATAACTTTGGAGTACACAACTCCTCTCTCTACCAACAACAACCTCTATACAAGAGGCAAGGCACTAAGCCACACAAAATCAACCTCACAATAGAGGGATAGGGCACTAAGCCAAACAACAACAATCACCTCTCACTAGAGGGATACCAACACAACCTCCACAATCACCTCTACACTTAGAGGGATATCAACAAAACCAAACTCCCCCACAATCACCTCTCACTAGAGGGATAACACAAAGCAAAGAAAGATTACAACTCTTGTTGGTCTCAACAATCACAAACCAATATTCCTCACAAAACTAGATCCTAATAGATAGGATAGATATGATAGCTCAAGTGTGAGAACATAAAGAGCTTGAAAATCAAAATCACAAAAAAAATACTTGGGATAACTTCTAGGATAAATTAGAAATGAAGAACAAAAATAATTCCCAAAGACTTCTCTTTTTTTTTTATTTTTCCAACCCTTTTAAAACAAATAAAGATAGATATTAATAGCCCAAAAACTCTTTGAAAACTTGTTGCTGAAACACTAGGAAAGATAGAAAATTTTGCACTTAAAAAACTTGTTTAAAACAGCCCAAAGAAGTGGGTATTTATAACCCAAAAACAAATCTGCCCGTTGGCAACAGGAAAGGGTAGTTTTGCCCTTTAGGTCAACCGCCCGGTCGACCGGCCAACGGTCATTTTTCTGAACGTTGTGCCAGCAGTCGACCGTCCGGTCGACCGGGCTGAAGCCAACGGTCGAGCGGCCCTCACCCGAGAGTGGGGTGCTTTCAGTCGGTCGACCGCCCGGTCGACCGGCTGAAGAGGCTGGCCATGTGCACGTCCTTGTGCACATCGGTCGATCGTACCGGTCGATCAGCTCTTGGTCCGGTCGACCGTTCGGTCGACCGCCAGAGCAATCTGGCAGGGATTAAAGGATTTAAAAACTTGTCTTTTATTACCAATTAAATCCCACAAAATCGCATAAATTCCACGAAAATAAGTTTTTGTAATATCTTTGAAATACAAATATGTGTGACAAAAATTCAACACATATTATAAACAATTTGAACTATTTTTGTGATATGAAAATTTAGCTTTAAACCAAAATCCGTATTTTCCAAAACTTGAATTTTTGAAATGGAAAACCGTTTTCTCCAAAACTCATGTGAATACAAAAACATGATATTGAAACAACTTTGAAACATGTTGTATATGGATGGGAACCAATATACATATAAAGATATTTATCTATGTTTTTGACATGAAATCCAATACCGGTTAAAATCGAAAACCAAAAATTTAAACTTGTGTGTGTATGTGAACTTGAGCATATCAATACTATGTAATCTTTACACAAGATCTAAACAATCTAAACTAAACAAACCGAGGTCTTCTTGTAGAAATCCTTCTCCGAATCGACTCGATCCAAACACAATCCAACGAGCTTGACTCCAACCGAGTGCTAAATGCGATCTTAACGCGCGAGCTCTTAAATCACCAGTGTAAGCTCCAAAACTCCTTTGTTGAATCTAATCACGTACTAATATCTTGATCAAATATCTGAAACTAAATATCACAAGATTATTAGTAAACTATAACTACATGAGTTAATCATCATCAAAACTAGAGTGATAGGCCTCTGGGCCAACAATCTCCCCCTTTTTGATGATGACAAAACTCATGGAGTTATATATGCGTGGAACAAAGTTAAGCTTCATAGAAGTTCCCCCTTAACTCATGCATAGCAATAAACAATAAAGATATTCAATGTATGCATAAAATAAATTACATATTAACATATATGCTTGATATTAATTGAAAACAAAAACATATATGCTCTGATACCAATTGAAAAAAAAAGTAATCATGTATATAGATGACATAAGTATGCATATATAAAACTCCAAATTTCTCCCCCCTTTTTGTCAAATCATCATATGCATATATAAAACTCCAAATTTCTTATGCATATATAAAACTCTAGATTTCTCTGCCCTTTTTGTCAAATCATCAACAAAGGGGCATAAATAAACTCAAAAACCATTTTCTTCCTTCTTGTCAAATCAAAAAAGAAGGATGTATCTGTGATATACATTCATGAAGAGGAGAGACGTAAAGTTAACTCCCCCTGCATACATGCATTATATGAAAACGAGGTGACTAAACCCTAATCACATAACGCATAGTATACGATGTATAAAAGGAGATGTGAAGATCCCTCTACACACGTATACTATATACCAAAGAAAGGTCAATCACTTCAATATGAAATACACTCAACATGAATCTATATAAAGAGAAGATGTTAAGATTTTCTTGCATATAAGCAATACAAATCAAAACAATGTGGTACCAATTGAGAAATATATCAATTTATGATAAAGGTATACATCGAAACATCATGATACAAATTTATGATACTAACTGAAAATAACCAAAATATTTTAAAGATATCAATTGAAAGTAAACAAATTTTTTCTTTAAGATACGAAAAGATACCAATTGAAAATATCTTGATACCAATTTAAAAGTCTTGTAAATCTTGATATAAATATAAACTAAGATATTGTAAGTTTTTGATACCAATTAAACTATCTATATATTGTAAATCTTGATACCAATTGAAAGAATATATATATATTGTAAGTTTTGATACCAATGGAAAGTAAAAACCAAATTTTTTGGCAAATACAACTCATTTTAATATAGATACCAATTTAAAATGAAGCATGATACCAACTGAAAAACACGAACCAACATTTTTGGTTAAACATTAAAATCATTTTGCAATAGAGAAACCAAATAGAGAACAATATCGATTTAAGATTCTTGATACCAATATTGAAAATGTTAGCATATACTAATTGAAAATATTTTTCATTAGGAGCGTAGGAAATCAATTGAAAAGTAAGATATCAATTGAATAATATCATTTTTCATCATAAAGAATGGGAGTAAAATACCAATTGAAAATAAAACTGTAATACCCATATCTTGCAATACATGACTTAAAAATAATAATAATAATAATACTTTAATATGTATGTGTACTCTGTTTTAAGAAATTTGTCATTTTTAAAGTTTAGATATTATTTTAATTATTACTAATTAATTCTTGATCATGATCATCATGATTATTGTTTTTATTATCTCACTTTATCTTATTCTTATTCTCTTTTGTTTCAAGCCCAAGCCCATCTAATCATTTTCCTCCTTTCTCTTTATTTTCCTAACTGAGCCCAAGCCCAAGAGCAGGCCCAAATCCAAAACCCTTAACAAAAAAAAAAAAATGAAATTGATCACTGCACTTGGGCTTGGGCTCAGTTAGGAAAATAAAGAGAAAGGAGGAAAATGATTAGATGGGCTTGGGCTTGAAACAAAAGAGAATAAGAATAAGATAAAGTGAGATAATAAAAACAATAATCATGATGATCATGATCAAGAATTAATTAGTAATAATTAAAATAATATCTAAACTTTAAAAATGACAAATTTCTTAAAACAGAGTACACATACATATTAAAGTATTTTTATTATTATTATTATTATTATTATTTTTTAAGTCATGTATTGCAAGATATGGGTATTACAAAAACTAATTGAAAGGTAAAACTTGAATTTTCTCCCCCTTTATGAAATACCAATAAAAACGATGCATAAACTTGTATAAGATACCAATTGAAAAATAATTAACATTAAGGAGTAAATTAAGCTTAGCATAAATATAATTTGTGCTTTAAGATTTAAAAATATAGTAAGCACAATCAAATCACATATATATATGTATGAAAAATTAAATACCAATCGAAATTGATACAATTTGAAGTTTGAGGCATACATATATAGAAAACACATATATGAGTATACAAGCATAAAAAATATCAATTGTGATGCCAATTGAAAAAAAATTTAGGATCAAGTGTATAACTCATACCTACCACCCTATTATGCACATGTTTAAATAGATTTTAAATTAGGCATACAAGGCATGGTCGTCCATCCAACCACCCTTAGGACGGTAGGGGTTTTCAAAAATAAGTTTAAAAATAATTTTAGCGTAATTGAAAACTCTACCAAGTAAAGAATACAAGCTAGTTTAAGATAATTTGAAATAACTAGTTATAGATTCTTTAAAAAATATGAAATCAAACCATATATTTCATGAAGCATGCAATTTCCACAAAATTGACACTCTAGATATATATAAAGCTCAACAATGTACTCATAAAATAAAGTAATGAGTAAACACAAATAAAATGAGTGTACAAGAATCATGTGAAAGGCATTATCATGAAAATAGGTAATGAAGCTCATATGAAATTCATTCTCAAAAACATGAAAATCAACAAAACTAAATATACTTCAAGGTATATGTATGTTTAGTTAAAACTAAAGTATACATACATATCCCAAACACAAATGAGTCCATTAATAGAATTTGCATGAAAAGTAAGTGACTCAAGGGTATACATGTATATCTAAAGTTTTGACAAAATTGATATATACATGAAGCTAAATACATCTTCATGAAAAAAATGTACAAAATATAGGGAATACAAGTCAAAATGCACGAATCATGAAAACAAGGCTATACTTGTACATCTAATGAGTACAAATGAGCAATCAAGCACAAACTTATAATAATCTATTTGTGGCCCACTAGTTGTACAAGTATTGACACAAGTTTTAATGAAAACTACATCCAAACATGTAATCAAAAAATGAAGTGCAAAATCATAAATATAAATCAATATGATCATTAGGCTAATTCACATGTTTTAGATTAGGATATACACAATAGTTAAACTAAAGTGAGAACACAAAAATATAAGTTCATATAAACATGGGTGCTTCTCAAAGACTACATATGCATATCACAAGTCTAATTATCATGACATTTAACATAGTAATTATGAAAAAATCAAAACATGCTAAAATCAACAATATGAAAGCATGTACACTAAATGAGGAGTTAGAGATAGTTAACAAAATCATTAGGGCACATCTCTATATCTCCAAACCATGGCGGTCCTCCCACCAAATTCCCCTTGAAAGTGATGCATCCAAAAGTGTTGTCGTTTAGCTCGGAACGCATTCACCTCAAGGCACTAGCACCTCTCACGTCATGTGAGGACCCACACCAACATCAAATAAAATAGGAGGGCTTTTGGTACCCATACCTTATTGGGTCCATGGGGGTTAGCACTTTTTATAACCCAAATAAATTTATTTGTAAAATTTATATTATGTACTCTATCATAACAAAACTTTGCAAGGTGGCCCTTACGTCTACAATGTGTACAAGTGTACACATGACCCTACATGGAATCATGTGTGTGAGCATGATGAGCATGTGTATGCCTTGTATGGTGTGTATGCATATGAGGAACTTGTTTCTTTTGAAACATGGATTCTAACCGTGAGTGGTTCATGGCACATTGACTCATAGTGGAGCCCAAACAATCAACACTCTTCTTTAATATATTTATATCATTTTCAATGTTAGAAGAAGAGGTGGAGCATGCAATAGATATACTAGGTGGTGAAGCTATAATAGCATGGCAAACATGGGAAGACAAATCACTTTTCAAAGTTTTATTTTCTTTTGAAACCAAATCCAATTCTTTTGAAATAGAAATAATTTTGTTTTCAAAGAATCATTTTCTTTTAAAACAAAGATAAGTTTGAAGATGGAACTTCATTTTTCTTCAACACTTCATCACAATCATTTTTACCTTTTAAGATGTTGTTTTCATTAAAGGCAAGATCAAGTTGGGATTTCAATGAGTCTCTTTCATTTGAAATCTCATCCCTTTCTTGCAAAGTCATGTTAAGTTTAGAAAACAAATCCGTATTTTCTTCTTTCATTTTAAAAGTTTTCTTTTTCAAGAGTTGGTATTTTTTTTAATAAGCTTTCACAAGCAATAGATAGTTCTTCATTTAAAGCATCGGCATCAATATAATCATCACCTGAAGAACTAGCACATCATCTAGTTGAGTTTCCGAATTTACCTCAAGGGAGTCATTCCTTTGGACCATGTAGCAATGTTGTTCGGATTCATCCTCACTAGATTTCTTCTCCACAATGTTTGTCATTTGAAACTTTGGAGAGGTCAAGGTGTTCCACACTGTAAAGGTGGAATTACAATGATAAACCATAGAAAGATATTCTTTACTTAGAGTGCTCCTAAGTGCCTCTAGGGCTTATTCATTGGCCTCTATATGCTTGTCATTACTAAGATAAGATTTCTTGGTAGTGGCAAGGTAAACATGCATTCCTAGGGTTTTTAGGTATGTACTCATCTTAATCTTCCATACATTGATGTTAGAAACATCAAACATAGATGGGTCATGAAGTCCATGAGTGTAAACTATATATGTGCAAATGCAAATGTAGATTAGCTAACCAAGATCTCACTCCTAGGTGGTTAAACCAAATATCATGAGCGTAGGCTCTGATACCAATTGAAAGTACACCTAGAGGGGGAGTAAATAAGTGTAAGGCTAATCTAATGACAAATGCTGCAGAATTAAAAACAAATTGCAACACACTTATTGTAACCAAAGAGTGTAGCTGAATTTCCGGTGAAGGGCTCTGGACTATCTCCTCTAAATTCCTCTAAATAAGAGTTGAGGTGCTATGTGAAGCTCTCTTAGTTGAATACAAGTATGGGCACACACAAGCAATACAAAGAATATAAGTATGATATGAACAATATGAAATAATGCAAGATATAATATAAGAGAGAGAGAGAGTTTAGAGATAGTGGATCAAACACAAACACCAAGATATGTTTCGAGGTTCGAGTCACTACTCTACGTCCCCCTTCACACAGAAGGATTTCCACTATAACATTCACATAGGACTTTCCACACAGGGACCCTCCACTGAGGATTTGAGTAATACAACTTTGGAGTACACAATTCTTCTCTCAACCAACAACAACCTCTACACAAGAGGCAAGGCACTAAGACACACAAAATCAACCTCTCAATAGAGGGATAGGGCACGAAGCCAAACAACAACAATTACCTCTTACTAGAGGGATAACAACACAACCTCCATAATAACTTCTACACTTAGAGGGATATCAACAAAATCAAACTCCTCCACAATCACCTCTCGCTAGAGAGATAACACAAAGCAAAGAAAGATTACAACTCTCGATGGTCTCAACAACCACAAACCAATATTCCTCACAAAACTAGATCCTAATAGATAGGATAGATATGATAGCTCAAGTGTGAGAAAATAAAGAATTTGGAAATCAAAATCACAAAGAAAATACTTGGGAAAACTTCTAGGATAAATTAGAAATGAAGAACAAAAATAATTCCCAAAGACTTCTCTTTTTCTTTGATTTTTTTAACCCTTTTAAAACAAATAAAGATAGATCTTAATAACCCAAAACCTCTTTGAAAACTTGTTGATGAAGCACTAGGAAAGATAGAAAATTTTGCTCTTAAAAAACATATTTAAAACAGCCCAAAGAAGTAGGTATTTATAACCCAAAAACAAATCTGCCCGTTGGTAGCAGGAAAGGGCAGTTTTGCCCTTCCGATAGACCGCCCGGTCGACCGACTAACGGTCATTTTTCTGAACGTTATGCCAACGGTCGACCGGCCTATCGACCGGGCCTAAGCCAACGTTAACCGGCCGGTCGACCGGCCCCCACCCGAGAGTGGGGTGCTTTCAGTCGGTCGACTGCCCGGTCGACCGGCCGAAGAGGCTGGCCATGTGCACGTCCTTTTACACATCATCGACCGTACCGGTCGACTGGCTCTTGGTCCGGTTGACCGTCCGGTCGACCGCCAGAGCAATTTGGCGGGGATTAAAGGATTTAAAAACTTGTCTTTTTATTACCAATTAAATCCCACAAAATCACAAAAATTCCACGAAATTAAGTTCTTGCAATATCTTTGAAATACAAATATGTGTGTCAAAAATTCAACGCATATTATAAACAATTTGAGCCATTTTTATGGTATGAAAATTTAGCTTTAAACCAAAATTCGTATTTTTCAAAACTTGAATTTTTGAAATGGAAAACCATTTTCTCCAAAACTCATGTGAATACAAAACATGATATTGAAACAACTTTGAAGCATGTTATATATGGATGGAAACCAATATACATATAAAGATATCTATCTATGTTTCTGACATGAAATCCAATACTGGTTAAATTGAAAATCAAAAATTTAAACTTTTCTGTGTATGTGAACTTGAGCATATTAATACTATCTAATCTTTACACAAGATCTAAACAATCTAAACTAAACAAATCAAGGTCTTCTTGTAGAACTCCTTCTCCAAGTCGACTCGATCCAAACACGATCCAACGAGCTTGACTCCAACCGAGTGCTAAATGCGATCTTGACGCGCAAGCTTTTGAATCACTAGTGTAAGCTCCAAAACTCCTTTGTTGAAGCTAATCACTACTAATATCTTGATCAAATATCTGAAACTAAATATCACAAGATTATTAGTAAACTATAACTACATGAGTTAATCATCATCAAAACTAGAGTGATGGGCCTCTGGGCCAACAATCTCCCCCTTTTTGATGATGACAAAACTCATGGAGTTATATATGCATGGAGTAAAGTTAAGCTTCATAAAAGCTCCCCCTTAACTCATGCATAGCAATAAACAATAAAGATATTCAATGTATGCATAAAATAAATAACACATATTAACATATATGCTTGATACTAATTGGAAACAAAAACATATATGCTCTGATACCAATTGAAAAAAAAAAAGTAATCTGTATATAGATGACATAAGTATGCATATATAAAACTCCAAATTTCTCTCCCCTTTTTTGTCAAATCATCATATGCATATATAAAACTCCAAATTTCTTATGCATATATAAAACTAATTTCTCTCCTCCTTTTTGTCAAATCATCAACAAAGGGGCATAAATAAACTAAAAAACTATTTTCTTCCTTTTGGTCAAATCAAATAAGAAGGATGTATATGCGATATACATTAATGAAGAGGAGAGACGTAAAGTTAACTCCCCGTGCATACATGCATTATATGAAAAAGAGTTGACTAAACCCTAATCATATAACGCATAGTATACAATGCATAAAAGGAGATGCGAAGCACCCTCTACACACATGTACTATATACCAAAGAAAGGTCAATCACTTCAATATGAAATACAATCAATATGAATCTATATAAAGAGAAGATGTTAAGCTTCCCTTGCATATAAGCAATACAAATCAAAACAATGTGATACCAATTGAGAAATATATCAATTTATGATAAAGGTATACATCGAAACATCATGATACCAATTGAAAATAACCAAAATATTTTTAAGATACCAATTGAAAGTAAACAAATTTTTTTTAAGATACGAAAAGAACCAATTGAAAAAAATCTTGATACCAATTTAAATATCTATATATTATAGATCTTGATACCAATTGAAAGAATATATATATATATATATATATATATATATATATATATATATATATATATATATATATATATATATATATATATATATTGTAAGTTTTGATACCAATGGAAAGTAAAAACCAAATTTTTAGGCAAACACAACTAATTTCAATATAGATACCAATTTAAAATGAAGCATGATACCAATTGAAAAACACGAACCAACCTTTTTGGTTAAACATTAATATCATTTTGCAATAGAGAAGCCAAATAGAGAATAATATCAATTTAAGATTCTTGATACCAATATTGAAAATGTTAGCATATACCAATTGAAAATGTTTTTCATTAGGAGCGTAGGAAACCAATTGAAAAGTAAGTTATCAATTCAATAATATCATTTTTTATCATAAGAAATGGGAGTAAAATACCAATTGAAAATAAAACCAATTGAAAGGTAAAACATAAATTTTCTCCCCCTTTTTGAAATACCAATAAAAATGATGCATAAGCTTATATAAGATACCAATTGAGAAATAATTAACATTAAGGAGTAAATCAAGCTTAGCATAAGCATAATTTGTGCTTTAAGATTTAAAGATATAGTAAGCACAATCAAATCACATATATATGTATGAAAAATTAAATATCAATCGAAATTGATACAATTTGAAGTTTGAGGCATACATATATAGAAAATACAAATATGAGTATACAACCATAAAAAATATCAATTGTGATACCAATTGAAAAAAAATTTAGGATCAAGTGTATAACTAATACCTACCACCCTATTCATGCACATGTTTAAATAGATTTTAAATTAGGCATACAAGGCATGGTCGCCCATCTAACCATCCTTAGGACGGTAGAGGTTTTCAAAAATAAGTTTAAAAATAATTTTAGCATAATTGAAAACTCTACCAAGTGAAGAATACGAACTAGTTTAAGATAATTTGAAATAACTAGTTATAATTCTTCAAAAAACATGAAATCAAATCATATATTTCATGAAGCATGCAATTTCCACAAAATTGACGCTCTAGATATATAAAGCTCAGCAAAGTACTCATAAAACAAAGTAATGAGTAAACACAAATAAAGTGAGTGTACAAGAATCATGTGAAAGGCATTATCATGAAAATAGGTAATGAAGCTCATATGAAATTCATTCTCAAAAACATGAAAATCGACAAAACTAAATATACTTTAAGGTATATGTATGTTTAGTTAAAACTAAAAGTATACATACATATCCCAAACACAAATGAGTCCGTTAATAGAATTTGTATGAAAAGCAAGTGACTCAAGGGTATACATGTATATCTAAAGTTTTGACAAAATTGACATATACATGAAGCTAAATACATTTTTATGAAAAACATTTACAAAATATAGGGAATACAAGTCAAAATGCACGAATCATCAAAACTAGGCTATACTAGTACATCTAATGAGTACAAATGAGCAATCAAGCACAAATTTATAATAATCTATTTTTGGCTCACTAGTTGTACAAGTATTGACATAAGTTTTAATGAAAACTACATCAAAACATGTCATCAAAACATGAAGTGAAAAATCATAAATATAAATCAATATTATCATTAGGCTAAATGCACATGTTTTAGATTAGGATATACACAATAGCTAAACTAAAGTGAGAACACAAAAATATAAGTCCATATAAACATAGGTGCTTCTTAAAGATTACATATGCATATCACAAGTCTAATTATCATGACATTTAACAAAATAATCATAAAAAAAATCAAAATATGCTAAAAATCAACAATATGAAAGCATGTACACTAAATGAGGAGTTAGAGATAGTTACCAAAACCATTAGGGCACATCTCTATATCTCCAAACCATGGCGGTCCTCCCATCAAACTCCCCTTGAAAGTGATGCATCCAAAAGTGTTACCGCTTAGCTCGGAACGCATTCACCTCAAGGCACTAACACCTCTCACATCATGTGAGGGCCCACACCTACATCAAATAAAATAGGAGTGACTTTTGGTACCCATACCTTATTGGGTCTATGGGGGTTAGCACCTTTTCTAACCCAAATAAATTTATTTGTAAAATGTACATTATGTACTCTATCATAACAAAACTTTGCAAGGTGGCCCTTACGTCCACAATGTGTACAAGTGTACACATGAGTGTACACATGAGCATACATGGAATCATGTGTGTGAGCATGATGAGCATGTGTATGCCGTGTATGGTTTGCATGCATGTGAAGAACTTGTTTCTTTTGATACATGGATTCCAACCATGAGTAGTTCGTGGCACATTGGCTCAAAGTGGAGCCCAAACAATCAACACTCTTCTTTAATATATTTACATAATTTTCAATGTTAGAAGAATAGGTGGAACATGCAATAGGTATACTAGGTGATGAAGCTGTACTAGCACGGCAAATATGGGAAGACAAATCATTTTTCAAAGTTTTATTTTCTTTTGAAACTAAATCCAATTCTTTTGAAATAGAAATAATTTTATTTTTCAAAGAATCATTTTCTTTTAAAACAAAGACAAGTTTGAAGATAGAACTTTATTTTTCTTCAACACTTCATTACAATCATTTTTACCTTTTAAGATGTTGTTTTCATTTAAGGCAAGATCAAGTTGGGATTTCAATGAGTCTCTTTCATTTGAAATCTCATCCCTTTCTTGCAAAGCCATGTTAAGTTTAGAAAATAAATCCTTATTTTCTTCTTTCATTTTAAAAGTTTTCTTTTTCAAGAGATGGTATTTTTGTAATAGGTTTTCACAAATAATAGATAGTTTTTCATTTAAAGCATCGGCATCAACATAATCATCACCGGAAGAACTAGCACTATCATCTAGTTGAGTTTCCGAATTTACCTCAAGGGAGTCATTTCCTTGGACCATGTAGCAATGTTGTTCAGATTTATCCTCACTAGATTCCTTCTCCACTATGTTTGGTGTTTGAAGCTTTGGAGAGGTCAAGGTGTTCCACACTGTAAAGGCGGAATCACAATGAGAAACCATATAAATATATTCTTTACTTAGAGTGCTCCTAAGTGCCTCTAGGGCTTGTGCATTGGCCTCTATATGCTTGTCATTACTAAGATAAGATTTCTTAGTAGTGGCAAGGTAAACATGCATTCCTAGAGTTTTTTGGTACATACTCATCTTAATCCTCCATACATTGATGTTAGAAACATCAAACATAGGTGGGGTCATGAAATCCATGAGTGTAAACTATATGTGTGCAAATGCAAATGTAGATTAGCTAACCAAGATCTCACTCCTAGGTGGTTAAACCTAATATCAGGAGTGTAGGCTCTGATACCAATTGAAAGTACACCTAGAGCGAGGGTGAATAGGTGTATGGCCAATCTAATGACAAATGTAACGGAATTAAAAATAAATTACAACACACTTAGTATAACCAAAGAGTGTAGCTGAATTCCCGGTGAAGGGCTCTGGCCTATCTCCTCTAAATTCCTCTAAATAAGAGTTGAGGTGCTATGTAAACTCTCTTAGTTGAACACAAATATGGGCACACACAAGCAATACTAAGCATACAAGTATGATATGAATAATATGAAATAATGCAAGTCACAATATAAGAGAGAAAGAGTTTAGAGATAGTGAATCAAACGCAAACACCAAGATATGTTTCAAGGTTCGAGCCACTGCTCTACGTCCTCGCCTTCACACAGAAGGATTTCCACTATAACGTCCACACAGGACTTTTCACATAGAGAACCTTCACTGAGGATTTGGATAATACAACTTTGGAGTACACAACTTCTCTCTCAACCAATAACAACCTCTACACAAGAGGCAAGGCACTAAGCCACACCAAATCAACCTCACAATAGAGGGATAAGGCACTAAGTCAAACAACAACAATCAACTCACACTAGAGGGATATCAACACAACCTCCACTATCACCTCTACACTTAGAGGGATATTAATAAAACCAAACTCCTCCACAATCACCTCTCACTAGAGGAATAATGATAGGTAGTAAAAAAATGCATATTTATCACTACATTTACTATCATATTTCCCTATTTATTCTTTTAATTATGCACTATTACTAATGTTTTATTATTTAATATGTGCAGGCCTTGAGTAATTATTTAATAAAGCCTAAATGAAGCCCAGAAGCCCAAAAAGACCATGTGTAAAAGTTGTAGTAATTTAGAAGTTTCTATAATATCTAACCCAATCTAAACTTGGATTTTTAAACTCTTTATTTAAAATCTAAGTGAGGAAAAGGAAGGATAAGATAGAACTCTTAATTGCTAAAAGAAGAGGAAAAGGATGGACTTCTACTCAACCCTAGTTGCTTGCAGGACAAGGCTAAAGATAAAGGGAGAAGAGTGCAAAGATAACAAAATCATTTTAAAGATTTAGATTTAGGGTAACTTGCTTCCCAAGTTATCCCGAATTTTCAAAATAAAGAGTCGGTATGCACATTCCAGAAGGATATACTCAGATGGACGGACCAGAGGAGGCCACGCGCGAAAACGCGTGGCCAGGAGCTAACCTATGGCCGCGAAAACGCATCCGTAGCAGCGTTTTCGTGTCCCTATGGATGAGGCTGGGTACCAGTTTTCGCAGGAGAGTTGTACCGGGACTCTATTTCTTCCATCTCCTATAAATAACCCTGCAGAGCAACAGAGAGGGGGCATCCAGAGACAGGAGCTTAGGGTTTTTCTTTAGATTTTCACTCTAATTTGTAGTTTGTAACTTAGATTTTTTTATGTAATTTTTGCTTTTCTTTATGTAACTGAGAGGAGAAACGAGTTTCATGGAGGAAGGAGATCAAGCTTGTACTGAGGGTGACACCGGTGTAAGTAAGTCTTTTCTTTCACTGTTATTAGAATCGAATTGAAGTTTCTTTTTCTTCTTTACTCTTGTTTTTGTTTACTTTTCTCTGATGTGTTTGTAATCCAAGTGAATTCGATAGCCTCGAGACTGCTTCGCCATTGCAAGTGCCCTTGATGGCCTATGGTGATGAATAACCATTCTTTGTTAGTTTAGCTCGCCCTTTTATTCGTAGTGTAGATTGAGAATGGGGAAGATCCTATACGCCATGCTTGATTGCCTTCAAAGACACGGTAAGTCGTCGCAATGGATCCAAGGTATATGAGCACTGAAGAGGTAAGTAATTTTTAGGTTGTCTTTCTTTTCTTTTATTTCTTTAGTTTAGGTCACCAACACCAACAACACCCAATTCTTTAATCATCCTTTTTCAATTTCTTTGTATAAAATCTATTTTTTATTTCCCACCTTCTCAATCTACCGTCTTCTTCCTAATTTAACTTTAACTCAAATTTTCCTTCTTTCTTTTAAAGAACTAAAGAAGAACTTTAACCATACTTTGTATCCTAAAAGAAAACTTACTAAAAAAGCTTCCATCTCTAGTCCCTCCTTGTGGATCACGACCCGCATAGCCACTTGCTATCGCGGTAGAATTGAGTAACTTGCACATCTCTCTTTTAAAGTTTTGAAATTCTGTATTTTGTGTGCAGGTAAAATCTCAATCAAATTTTGGCGCCGTTGCCGGGGAGGGACGGTAAGTTAATCTCTTTAAAAGTTTACATTTTTGGTTAACTTTCTTCTTGTTTTTTTTTGTACAGATTTAACAACAAGGAATATCTGTTGCAGTGGACATATAAGTGGCCTTGGACTCTGCTCAAGAAAGCAGAGCCAAGAAGCCCTCAGATTTGCTACAGTCCTGTGGCAAACAGAGTGAACTACTAACCTGTATTTTTTGCAGGTTGGCTGAATTGCATAGTTAAAATATCTGTAGCATTTATTTCCTTGTTTGACTCACTGTATCTATATTTCTAACACAACAGTAAAAAGTTGATTGTAAATGCTAAAAATGATTTAGACTTTGCATTTAGGCACGTGTCTATTTCATTTCATTTTTTTACTGTTGAAGAGTGCTGGAGCCAAGGTATGTGTGCATAGCATTTAGTATAAGGTTCATTCTTGTATGAAATATTGCTTGAATGTTATTCTTTTCTATATTCTTGTACACTGCACAAAATTGACTTAAGGGCTTGTCCTATAAACAAGATAAGGTGGGGAAGTCATTACCCTCCCTTAGTCCGCAAACAATCTCCTCACTCACTAACCCAAACCTAACTAAAAATGAGTAGACGTTGGCCCTAGGGATATCTCGGACTTAATTAGGAGATTATCCTAAGGGGGAAAGGTGTTGGAATTTGACTCCTGCCAAATCAGTGTCTAGGAAGGGGATTAAGGGCCGAAAGCCCGAAGGTTGGTGGTTACTTAATTAAGGAACGTCTTTGACGGATAACCTCCCACCAATCTTGCCCTGACCTGGCTGATTAGCTTGTGGTCAAAGTCTGCATTATACCTCCCGTGGACAGTCTAACCAGTTAGGAGTCGTCTAGGTCATAGGTCTACCCTAACTTAGTTTAGAATTTTTTTTTCTTTCCTTTGTTTGCTTATTTGTTTCTTTGTTTGTGTTTTATTGCATGATATGGCTTATAACAATAATTTTTCCAATTTTAATGATAATCCATATTACACACTAACTTCTTTTTTGGATATTACCAACCCGGCATATCATAACTTTAACCAACCTAGTGTGCTGGAGTGGTCTTATCCGAATGAATATAACCCATGCCCCCCATCTTATGACCATAATTTCCACAACAATTTCAACTCTTCACAGAGTCCATGGGGATTCGCCTCCCCCGAGTCCAATTTTTAACCAACATGTCCTCCCTATCCACCTTGTCCACAATATTTCCAAGATTCATACTCAGTTCCACCAGTTCAAAATAGAAAACCATCAATCTTGGATATGATGATGCGTGAGTCTAAGCAACAATCACAAATAGAAAACCATCAATCTTGGACATGATGATGCGTGAGTCTAAGCAACAATCACAGAATCTGACCGACTCACCATTTCACCACGAATTTCATAACAATGTTGGTCCCGAGATGATGCCAAATGCGGAACTTTCTCTGTTGGCACTTATGGATCTAAACTACAAAGTCAACACATGCACTAAAAACAAAGAAGGATTAAAGTTAAGTAAATAAAGAACTTGCAATAAAAGGAAAGTAAATCTCAGAAAAGTTAGGCAAATGCAAACACGAGAGATTTATCCTGGTTCGGTCCTCGTGACCTACATCCAGTCCCCAAGCCACCCGCTTGAGATTTTCCTTTATCCTTAATTTTGTACACCCAAAATCACAACCATGCACACCACTTGACAAATCCCCTTTGCCAAATGTGTACACATTCTCTCTACACCAAGCGAACAAACTTCACCTTGTACAACTGCTTCTACACCAAGAAGACCCCCATGTACAATGATTGCTTTGAGTATTACAACACTTTCCTATAAGCCTTGGTATTGTGTATGAACGTGGACAAGGTCTAGTATAGGAGAAAAACTTCAAAGAACTTCACTAGAGAATCAGAATTTGGTAAAGAACTGAAGTGGGAACAGTTTTCAGGATTGGCAGAATTTTTGATCTTAGAAAACTAAAGATTAGGATTGGTATATGGCCTTTAGATTAACCACCCTATTTATAGCTGCACTCTAGGGTAAGTTAGGGTAGTTACAGATGCAATTCAAAAGATTAGAACGTTGAAAAACGTTGCACAAAAGACCAGATAACAGAAACCGTCCAACAGTCAGAAACTGCTTATAGTCGACTTGCCTTTTGAGTTAGTCAACTATACTAGGCAATTTTCCAAAGGTTAGTCGACTAGGTTTGACTATAAGTCGACTAGGTCAAGATAAGTTCGAGTGACAGGTTTCTGGATAACTGAATCAAGTCGACTGCAACTACTTTATAAGTCGACTGGATCAGCTATTAGTCGACTAGGGGAATAGGGTTAGTCGACTACAAGGTCTATTAGTCGACTAGGTTTGTCTGTCAAGTCGACTAATGGACAAACAGAGAGTTGGGTTTCTTTTGGACATATGACTAGTCGACTAGGGGTTTGGGTTAGTCGACTACCAAGTGTATTAGTCGACTAATGGTCAATGATATGTGTGTGTGTATCAAGGCTTTTGACATGCTATTTCACAATTACAAACCACATCATATCAACTCTCTTTGGGACATCTTGATCATGAAGAACTCTTGATTCGTCGTGTGTTAGAGCTCCAAATGAAATGCTTCACAAAAGTCTTCATCAAAACAAGTTCCAACAAACAACACTTCATCTTTTCACGTCCAATCACAACAAAATGATGAACCAATCGACTATGAAAAGATGCTTGAAGCCATGACTCAGGCTAGAATCGCTCGTGATCATGAAATAGATATGATGGTTCAAACTTTACGTTCTCACCGTTCGGCCATTTCTGATATTGTTAACCATTCTATTAGAGCTGAAGAGTCACGTTGCTTTGGAAAACAAGATTCTATTTCAGTACAATCATTTGAACTTGCCCAAACTCCAATTTTTGAAAATGACATTGACAGTTTGGCAAGTTATTCATTTCCTGAAATAGAACTTGAGAATGATCCTGACCCTCAACTTGGTTATTCAATTCTACTTCCTGATTCCATAATGACTCTAGTGTCTTCACCTGATTTCAATTTTCTCGAGTCAACATTGGATCCTGTGCCAATTCATTATGAAATCGAATCGCCCATCTTTGATGATCATCATATTGAACTTGACCAATTTCATACTTTTGAAAGTCCCATTGACAAATTGGTCAGTTCTCATTTTTATGATATTGAACTCAATGAGATATTTGACCTAGATTCTCAAATTTGTGATCCAGTTCAAATTCCCGAATCAATATTGACTACTGTTTTGTTACCCGATTTAAGTAATATTTTAGAGTCAGTTTTGATTCCCACACCAGTCATTCTTGAACTTGAATCACCAATATTAAGTTACATTCCATTGTGGAAAATAAATGTGGACTAGAGTTTCAACTTCTTGATTTGGACCCACTTCTTGAACCAAGCTCGACTCCTGAACCTTTACTTGACTTAAGTCACTTTCCTGAGTCGGTATTAGCTCCTGTACTTCCTTAGTCCAAGTCAATTATTCTATCTTTTCACACTCCATTTTGGGACAAGGCGGTTGACAAAATTGACTCCGAAAATTATTATGAAATTTGAAAATTAGATGGGGTGGAATTTTTAATAAAAAATGTTCATACATACATCATTTTAGTGGGTTATACAAGAGAGATTTCTGGTGGGTTCCTCCGAACTCCACGAAAATTCGATTGGGCCGCATTTCGTAGACCAATCAGACCACCACCGGAACCACCACCTTAAGGTAATATTTTCCTTCCCTTTCTTCTTTTTCATGCATAAGTGCATTCATTCATACATTGAGGACAATACATGAGATAGGTGTGGGGGGAGGATTTACTAACATACTAACATAGGTAGATATTAACTAAAAAAAAATTAAAAAAAAATTTAAAAAAAAACTTTTGAAAAAGAGGACAATATTTTGACTTATCTTTTGAAAGAAATCTAAGTTAGTCTTAAGAATTAGGAAAATCATGATTAGGATTTCTAAAAACTTGGTCAAATAAATCAATTGTTGAATTTTTAGGTATAGGAGGAAAAATTGAATAAGTAATTAGTCTTGATTTTTACCTTAATGAAATGTGCATACCTAATACATTTACATATCTAGGAATCTAAGACAAAGACTCTTGTGCCTTATAAAAAAAATAATAATAATAAAAAATCAAAGAAATTCACTAATTAAGCTAGATACATGTGCCTCAAGAAGCATAAGTATTCACGCCTAAAGGTGATTTTATAAATAAAGTCCTTAGTTTTGTGGCCTAGTTCACTCGAGTCCTTAAGTCTGTGGGGTGTTTTCTCACCCGGTGCCTTAAAGCCAACCGGTTTGGGAGCCACCGACTTTAGGTTCGCTACATGGGTGGATTAGAAAGCCTAAGAAAATCAGGAAATATTATTTATATATGTACTAACACATCAAAAAGTCAATTAGTTAGGTGTGAGGGCCTCAAGAAGCCTTAATACTTACACAAAAGAAAATTAGATGAGTTATACATATTTAAAAAAAAGAAGAAAAGAAAATAATAATAAAGAGGCATGAGAGTCCAAGTTAAAGAATTCCTAGTAAAGATTCACAAGGATGCATATGACTTAGGGTAACGAAAGAGACTATACAAAAATTCAATTTTGATTCTTACCTAAAATGGATAACAATTTATTATATAAAGACTAAGTTTAAGAATGAATAAAAATGATAATCCAAAAACTTATAGATTACTTTGTCTCTTCAAACATATTTCAAATATTTTCTTTTTATGGATTTTGTGGGTGTAATCCGCTGAAAACCCTCACGAGACAACACTCGTCCTCTAGGGTAACCTAGAGGTTTAACGGCTTGTTGTACATGCTAAGTGCAACCGTGATGCCTACGAAAGTGAGTTAGGATAGATTAGTTTTTCTTTTCTTATTCTTTTTGATTTTTACTCGAGGAAGAGCAAAAAGATAAGTGTGGGGGTGTGATAGGTAGTAAAAAAATGCATATTTATCACTACATTTACTATCATATTTCCCTATTTATTCTTTTAATTATGCACTATTACTAATGTTTTATTATTTAATGTGTGCAGGCCTTGTGTAATTATTTAATAAAGCCTAAATGAAGCCCAGAAGCCCAAAAAGCCCATGTGCAAAAGTTGTAGTAATTTAGAAGTTTCTATAATATCTAACCTAATCTAAACTTGGATTTTTAAACTCTTTATTTAAAATCTAAGTGAGGAAAAGGAAGGATAAGATAGAACTCTTAATTGCTAAAAGAAGAGGAAAAGGATGGACTTCTACTCAACCCTAGTTGCTTGCAGGACAAGGCTAAAGATAAAGGGAGAAGAGTGCAAAGATAACAAAATCGTTTTAAAGATTTGGATTTAGGGTAACTTGCTTCCCAAGTTATCTCGAATTTTCAAAATAAAGAGTCGGTATGCACATTCCAGAAGGATATACTCAGATGGACGGACCAGAGGAGGCCACGGGCGAAAACGCGTAGCCAGGAGCTAACCTATGGCCGTGGAAACGCGGCCCTATGGATGAGGCTGGGTACCAGTTTTCGCAGGAGAGTTGTACCGGGACTCTACTTCTTCCATCTCCTATAAATACCCCAGCAGAGCAACAGAGAGGGGCATCCAGAGACGGGAGCTTAGGGTTTTTCTTTAGATTTTCTCTCTAATTTGTAGTTTGTAACTTAGGTTTTTTTTTTTTGTAATTTTTGCTTTTCTTTATGTAACTGAGAGGAGAAACGAGTTTCATGGAGGAAGGAGATCAAGCTTGTACTGAGGGTGACACCGGTGTAAGTAAGTCTTTTCTTTCATTGTTATTATAATCGAATCGAAGTTTCTTTTTCTTCTTTACTCTTGTTTTTGTTTACTTTTCTCTGATGTGTTTGTAACCCAAGTGAATTCGATAGCCTCGAGACTGCTTCGCCATTGCAAGTGCCCTTGATGGCCTATGGTGATGAATAACCATTCTTTATTAGTTTAGCTCACCCTTTTATTCGTAGTGTAGATCGAGAATGGGGAAGATCCTATACGCCATGCTTGATTGCCTTCAAAGACAAGGTAAGTCGTCGCAATGGATCCAAGGTATATGAGCACTGAAGAGGTAAGTAATTTTTAGGTTGTCTTTCTTTTCTTTTATTTCTTTAGTTTATGTCACCAACACCAACAACACCCAATTCTTTTATCATCCTTTTTCAATTTCTTTGTATATAATCTATTTTTTATTTCCCACCTTCTCAATCTACCATCTTCTTCTTAATTTAACTTTAACTCAATTTTCCTTCTTTCTTTTAAAGAACTAAAGAAGAACTTTAACCATACTTTGTATCCTAAAAGAAAACTAACTAAAAAAGCTTCCATCGCTAGTCCCTCCTTGTGGATCACGACCCACATAGCCACTTGCTATCGCGATAGAATTGAGTAACTTGCACATCTCTCTTTTAAAGTTTTGAAATTCTGTATTTTGTGTGTAGGTAAAACCTCAATCAAATAACACAAAACAAAGAAAGATTCTTGGTGGTCTCAACAACCACAAACTAATATTCCTCACAAAACTAGATCCTAATAGATAGGATAGATATGATAGCTCAAGTGTGAGAAAATAAAGAGTTTGAAAATCAAAATCACAAAGAAAATACTTGGGAAAACTTCTAGGATAAATTAGAAATGAAGAACAAAAATAATTCCCAAAGACTTCTCTTTTTCTTTGATTTTTCCAACCCTTTTAAAACAAATAAAGATAGATCTTAATAACCCAAAAACTCTTTGAAAACTTGTTGCTGAAACACTAGAAAAGATAGAAAATTTTGCTCTTAAAAAACTTGTTTAAAATAGCCCAAAGAAGTGGGTATTTATAACCCAAAAACAAATCTGCCCGTTGGCAGTAAGATAGGGCAGTTTTGCCCTTCCGGTCGACCGCCCGGTCGATCGGCCAACGGTCATTTTTCTATCCGTTGTGCCAGCGTTCGACCGCCCGGTCGACCGGGCCAAAGCCAACGGTTGACCGCCCGGTCGACCGGCCCCCCCCGAGAGTGTGTGATTTCAGTCGGTCGACCGCCAGGTCGACCGGGTCAAAGCTAGCGGTTGACCGCCCGGTCGACCGGCTCCCACCCGAGAGTGGGGTGCTTTCAGTCAGTCGACCGCCCGGTCGACCGGCCGAAGAGGCTGGCCATGTGCACGTCCTTGTGCACATCAGTCAACCGTGCCGGCCGACCGGCTCTTGGTCTGGTCGACCGTCCGGTCGACCTCCAGAGCAATCTAGCAGGAATTAAAGGATTTAAAAACTTTTTACCAATTAAATCCCACAAAATCACATAAATTCCACAAAAATAAGTTCTTATAATATCTTTGAAATACAAATATGTGTGATAAAAATTCAAGACATATTATAAACAATTTGAACTATTTTTGTGGTATGGAAATTTAGCATAATTCGTATTTTTCAAAACTTTGATTTTTGAAATGGAAAACTGTTTTCTCTAAAACTCATGTGAGTACAAAAGCATGATATTGAAACAATTTTGAAGCATGTTGTATATGGATGGAAACCAATATACATATAAAGATATCTATCTATGTTTTTGACATGAAATCCAATACCGGTTAAACTGAAAACCAAAAATTTAAACTTATGCGTGTATGTGAACTTGAGCATATCAATACTATCTAATCTTTACACAAGATCTAAACAATCTAAACTAAACAAACTGAGGTCTTCTTGTAGAACTCCTTCTCTAAGTCGACTCGATCCAAACACGATCCAACGAGCTTGACTCCAACCGAGTGCTAAATGCGATCTTGACGCGCGAGTTCTTGAATCACCAGTGTAAGCTCCAAAACTCTATGTTGAAGCTAATCACCTACTAATATTGGATCAAATATCTAGAACTAAATATCACAAGATTATTAGTAAACTATAAGTACATGGGTTAATCATCATCAAAACTAGAGTGATGGGCCTCTGGGCCAACAGTTACAATCCATCAACCTTACAAAAAATTTGTCCTTGAAATTTTGATATTGGGAAGATGTACACAGAAAAAGATAGGGACGGGGGACTTTACTAACTGGGATATGAATAACTTGGGCAACGCTCCTGAGTCACATCATCCAAATCCCAAGTATCTTCTCAAGGGCCACACCTACTTCACAATACTCAAAGTCAACAGTTTCACTTCGTTCTTAAGAATCTTGACACTTTCGTCCAATGTAACTGTAAGTTGCTTGACATAATATAAATCTGATTGTAGCTCTAACTATGAGTGTTCTAATATGTGACTGATCTCTGACATATCATTACAGTCATGATACTTGTCATACACAGTATGTTCTCTCCGATAATATCTCCTACTTGTTTCAGAATATCGAACGGGCAATGGATCTTGAACTCGACTTTCGGTAATTACTGAATCGAATCATTCTTATGGTTGGAGTATCTTCAAGAACATGTATTCCTCTACTCCAACAGCCTGTTAACCTGAGGTGATAAGAAATACTAAATTTTAAGATGAGTCCCCCAAACTTTTCTGGGGACTCTCCAAGAAATGTTATCTGAATTTCGTGTCTTTGTCTGACATGATACTACTAGAGCTCTAAGCAGAGGAATCATCTCTCATGTATTTACTCGCTAGAATTTCTATAGACTGAGCCACTCTGAATGACATGAAATGAACTGACTTAGGATCTGGTCAAACTTTCACTGTATGTATCCTGCTGAAATCGATGGTGGTTACTTCTTTCGAGACATTGTGACTCAAGATTATGATACTTACCTGTTCAAAACGCATAATTACACTGCTAGACGTGAAGCTATTCCTGACGAAGAATCTATAATAAGATTTGTGGATATTCTGTTTGTCCTTTGTTACTCTAAAGATAGATCATAGCATCATAAATAAAGAAAACCTAATAAACTGATAGCAATTAGATAAAGAACATCGATAGCTGATTATTCTGAAAAGTATAACCAAGAATCTATAAGAACCATAAAAAAAATCCCAATTGTTGTCATCTGGATGATAACCTGATTGTAGATTAAATATTTAGAAAATACCTTAGCCTTGTATAGTTGGTTGAAGAGATCGTGATCGTTTTGTAGAATAATATGAATAGAAAAATACCATAGCTCTGTTTAGCAAAGTCCAGAGTCCAGAAATTCGTTTCATACTGATATTACTTGCATAACAGTACAACAATCTATCTAATTAAGTCCACATACATTGTCTGACGACTTGAATTCATAGATGCAGTGTTCTGAGAAATTTTACATGATATATGATATGTCAATAACTACATGATATATGCTGAGCCAAGTCATATCTAGAATCATGCCATATCCTCTGATGTCTAGTACGAGCATATCTATTCTAATCTTCCTATTACAAAGCACAATCCTCATAGATTCTATTTAAAAAGACTACTCTGAATCTACCCATACATACCAGAGTAGAATGTGAGTAGTAAACTGTCTGATGCAAAACAAAACCGGGTGCTAGAATCAAAGAGTACTAGAACAAGATCGGAGGAGCCTGTGTATTACCTGCTATTATTCCTTCTGGAGCTTCAGCCTCGCCTACGGTTATGTTATAAACTTGATTAGTCACTCACTACTGAGGAGGGAGGGGAATTCTTCTGATCCTTGGTCTTGGATTCCTTCTCACAGGTGCTGCTGGAAGCGCTAGTAAGGCTGAGGTGTTGTTTTTGCCACTCTTGTACTGAATTTCTCACTGAGTGGTTACTACAACCACATGCCAAACACAGTCCATACGCCATCCGACAATTCTTACGAGAGTGACCGGGCCTACGACAACAATTACATACTCCTGAGGGGAGTGGATCGAATTATTCTAGAGAGGAACGGTCCGGAATGGTCTCTGGGACATTGGGCACTCATAGGTCTAAATAGGCGTCCTCTATTCATCTGTTGATATGACTGCTTCGTGGCCCTATTTTGTATATAAATGCGGTTTTGCTTTTCCAATCCTCGTTCTACCTCTTTGGCGATAGTGAGGACCCGGGTAAAAGTATTCAATTGCTGAGGGATAAGAAGCATTTGTATATCCATCTTCAATCCCCGCTGGAACCTACTAGCTTGCTTCTTTTCATCTGCTATCATGTATTAAGCAAATCGACTCAGTCTTAGGAACTCTGCGGCATACATATCGACAGATTATCCCACTGTTGAAGTCAGAGGAACTGTTTCTCCATTATTTTCTAAGCGGTGGTTGGGAAGAATCTATCATGAAAACTTTTGGAGAACTTGTCCCAGGTGATGGGTTATCTAGTTTCTCTTCTTCAACCAACCACCAAGTTCTGGCCACGTCCCTCAATTATATCCTTGTAACTTCCACCTAATTTTCTTTTAGGATCCGAGCTGCTCTCAAAAGATCAGTGGTGTTAAGAAGCCACTGCTCAGCATCTAAAGGCTTTCCTATCCTTGAAAATGCCGCCGGCTGTAACCGCCTGAAATCAGTGATACTGCCGGGCCTTTGTTCTTTAGGATCCGCCAACCAAACCTTAGCTAAGGAGTTCTGTCTGCTTTTGCTGGGTCTCCATCATTCATTGAAGAATCCTTATCATATCGACATTCTCTCCTGTGGAACCGTTTCAAAAGAAACTTGGGCCATTACGGCTACTCCGCCTATCCATATTCAAGTTGGTAAAAGATGTTGGGTTACTAAAAGAGAAGGTATGAAAGAGACTCAGGGATCAAGGGAAAGAAGGAATGGGTAACTCTAAACTTGTACTTGGATTCTATAACCATGATTCATGCGTTCAAGTTGTAAATTTCTTTACCATTAATCTGCCATTTAGATGTACTGAAGGAGTGAGAGCTTAGGCTCTGATACCATCCATTAACACCCGATCCTATGGGTACATAGACATTACTGTGACATATATATGCAGGTCGAAAATATTTATATATGCTATGCATCAATAGATGCAAGAATCAGAGTACAGAAGTACGCGATGTTATACATTTCAACAGAAAGTTGCATGTACAGAGTTATTACCAAGATGTGACATAATATTACAAGTATATTACATTACCCAGAGGGCATAAAATTAAGATTTACAATACGAACAGTACAAGGGATTGCTCACGAGCTACAAGAGAATGCCATGAGCCAAACAAGGGAACCAGAAGAGACTGGAGCTACATCTAGTCGGTCTACACCACAAGATAAGCTTAATCTTCAGCAGGAGGATCCATGTCAGTCCAAGCTTCAAGGTCTGAACATGCAAGTCCTGGGGAGCAAGAAAGCTACTAAATGAGTGGTAAGATGAGTGCCAAGTGGTTTGCATAGACAAGCACACGTGTACCGATAGATTCGAGTCAAAGCATATATTGAAAATAGTGTCGTGAGCACAGGCACACAGAAGTGGGCAATGGGGCATCAAGTAAAGTGAGTGAGACAAAACCAGTTATATAAGCTCAAATTATCAATCCGTAAGATTACTACGTCAAGGAATAATCCAAATAAGGAACCCTCATATGTATACATTATATCTTACATCACTGTATCCTGGTTTCATTTAACTTGAATTGTCTCCTAAACTAAAAAATCATCATAAAACTGATAATATTGAATACAAGCAAAATTAGTCATACAAGCCCGATTTATGGCTTCATGGGATTAGTATATCGAAGGAACAATCCAAACAACGAAACCCTCATCTATATACCTTTACCCCATGTTACTGTAATTCGAGTGTATACAATCCGATCTGCAAACAACACAATAAATTATTTATTGGTATCTTATTATTATTATTATGTCTCTCATCTGACCCGTAAGTCTCGGTGTGTGTCCAGGCCTTCACGCATACATTCACATATGAGCCAGATGAAATGTTACAGGGAACTGATGAGGAAATCAGCAAATTATGTTTACACTGGGTCCCGTATATATTCGGGACCACGGCCCAATGTTGTTCCAGAGGAACATGCCGTGAAACATTACAGTAGGGGCAAAGAGTCTTGTTGTATCCCCTGGGAAAAAGTATAATAGTTGCACATCATCCTAACAATTGTAAATGTAACCACAATTGAAGTCCATCAGTTTCCCCCTTACTCGGTGTAAGTTGTCTTTTTTATAGATTATTAATTAATTATCAGATTATAGGAATGTGAGCATGTCAGGAGTATCATGAGAACATTTGTACTGAAACTTATGTGCCAGGATATCAGGTATTACATTCCCATAAAGTGATAATCGTTAGTCAGTTATATCATATCAGATGTCAGGTGATATCATACAAAAAGTCAGGTGATAAAGAGGTGTCCGGTGTTAAGTGGTTACATGCCAAGTGATAACATGACAAGTCTTAATATATCAAGTAAAAGCATGACAAGTAATAACACAATAGATATCAACAGTCAAATAACACGGTACTGGAAAACGATACCGACACAGAAAATCAGTATGAATACCGAAAAATGCAGTTTTTGGATAACAGTATGAGTAAAGATTTCAAACTCTTCACAACCATCAATAAGAGAGTAATCGAATTATCGAGTAGGCAAGAGAGTAAGCAAGCAAGTGAACACCAAGCGAAACTAATCAAGCTGGAGTGAAGCTAATGTACATCACTAGATGCTATCACGCTCGACATGGTTACCGCTCACAGCAGAGCTAAACGCACAGGGCGAAGTGTGTGTATGAACACTATGCTAATGCAAACGGTGAAGCTATGCTCATGGAGTAACTATGCTCGAACTGGGTTAGTGAAAAAGTACTGAACGCCAGGTCTGCCTACCAGGCGTAGTATATAGAAAGTCCAGAGGACTTTAATGAACCTCAGAGAGGTAAAGCCCATAGGTTGTAGTATAGAACCACCGATCGG
This sequence comes from Agave tequilana, assembly GCA_038442645.1. Taxonomy (NCBI): domain Eukaryota; kingdom Viridiplantae; phylum Streptophyta; class Magnoliopsida; order Asparagales; family Asparagaceae; genus Agave; species Agave tequilana. Next base: position 80,190 of record JAVJIF010013095.1, on the reverse strand, counting down.
TTATGCTGAGAGGTTGAATAAGTACCTGCAGGAGATGTAAGAACCAAACACATATGCATATATAAGAACGAGCATCAAAGTACACTATTACAACCAATTATCGAATCAATACAGATAAATGTCCACAGATTACATGTATACACCCACTCTGATACAATATATCACACCGATACAAATCACACATCCAGAAATACAATACCATATCTCAGTAAATATAATAAAAGGCCCGTCAAAGCGGGTACACAGAAAAGCAAGAGCACTCGCCTAATATTATAGAAAACGACATGAAATCCCCCAAGTCCGCAAGCTCCAATATCAATGCGCGTGCGTGTTCAATATATTAAATATATAATACATAGTGAGAGGGGAGAGAGAAATCAAAAGAGAGAATGCGAGGGTCATAGACATGAAGGCTGCAGAGTCGCGCACGCAGACGTTGAATTTCACGTTAGTCATGGATCTGGAGGTTGCATCCCGCGTTGTGGAGGCACTTGGACGTGGGGGTGAGCTCCGCGTCCAGTAATCACAGAGGATGCGAAATAGAGAGAAAGAAATAAGAATGAGAGAGAGAGAGACAGACAGAAAATGAGAGAAAGAGGGAAAGAGACGGAGAGTAGAGATAGAGAATGAGAGAAAGGGGAAGAGAGACAGAGAGTAGTAGACAAAGAGGGAGAGAGATAGACAGAGAGTAGTAGAGAAAGAAGAAGAGAGAGTGTTAGAGAAGAAAGAGAAAATGGAAGGAGGAAAGGTGATTGGCAGAAAAGATAAAAAGAAAAGAAAGAGAAAAGAATAAAGAATAAAGAAAGAGAAGGGGGATGGTCAGCCGAGCCTGGCCGATCGGTAGCGCCGGCCGGCGGCGCTGATCCAGAAGAGGGCGGGGGCCCAGGCACATGGAAGAGTAGGAGGACGGTGATTATGGTCGTGTAAGTCTAGTGGAAGATGTGGAAGTGAGGGTTTTTGAAGTGGTGTTCGGAAGTCAAGGAGGTGATAAATCGAAAGAGTTCGTAAGGGAGAGGAACTACCAGAGGTGGAGGTGGTTGTGGTGGTGTTGGTGGTGTAGGAGGAGGAGTGGGTGGTCACAGGTGTTTGTAGTTTGGTGGAGGTGATGGTGGAGTTTGATAGAGAGATGGAGGGAGTTGGTGAAGAAAGAGCTGAGAAGGAGGTCGCGGAAGTTAGGTAGCGCATGGGGAGCTCATCGACAGTTGGTGGTTTGATGGTCGGGTACGTTGGTTTGAAGGAAAAAGAAGTAGCAAAATGAAAGAGAGAGGAAGTGATGTTTTTAGAGGGTGTGTGTGTGTGTGTGTGTGTGTGTGTATGAGTGTATTGTGGGTATGAATGAGACCCGCATCTCATTGAATTGAGATCCGCGTGGGTGGGGTGAGCTCTTTGTTTTGTAGAGGAAAGAGGAGTGGGTGGAGATATTTTTTGGGGGAATTTTATGTGGTAGAGAAAATATAGAAAAGGAAAAAAGAAAGAAAAAGGAAAGGAGAAAAGGAAAATGAGTGAAGGAGAAAATTAGGAAGAAAAAAGAGAAATATCTGCGCGAAAAGCCTGGATCTGGGAAAACACCGAAAACTCTGAAAACGCTGGAAAATTAAAGTTACTTGAAAAAGTCTCCAAAATTCTCAAAATAGAGAATATTATTTTAAGGACTTTGGTGAAATTGGATTTAATAAATTCAATCCCATTTTCAAAATAAAAATCCTGAAATCTATTGGCTATACCGGTTGACACCAAAACCGGCCGAATTTTAATAAATTTAGAAAAATTCCCCAAAATGCATTTAGATAGAAAATGCAATTATAAGAAATAATGTGAAAGCAGTTTCTTAAAATTCAACTCCATTTGTAAATTAAAAATCTGAGAATCGATTGGCAGTACCGGTCGATACCGGTTTTGAAGAATTTGCAATTTAATTCAAAAAGTTTCCAAAAAATTATGAAAAATCTAAAATATTGAAAACAATTTATGAAACTAAAATTGATCAAATATGGCTATAAGAAAGGTCAAATCTAGCAGTACACTGGGATCAAGTCCTCAGTTCAGACTAGGATTGACTCAAAGTCTAAAAATTCGGATTCGATACCAAACAATAATCTGAATAATAATAAAACAAAAGTGAATACAGGGGAAAATCGAAGAATACGGTTGAAAAGTCAAAATATGTATACATAATCTGAGAGCGGGGTATTACAATCTGATGGAGATCTTCACAAGGCCAGATCTAGACCTAAAAAGTCATCATTGGAGATTCGTCGACAAACTCGCTACACCGGGTCAGAAACTCATCAAACTTCTCGATGTAATTAGCAGCAGAGCGAGTCCCTAGGTAAGCCTGCTCCTTTTATCTTGCTGATGATCCTAAAAAGTAATTAGGAGGTACTTCTGCTTCAACTTGGCCTTCATTTCATTCCAAATTCGATTCGGTTCTTACCTCCTTAACGCTATCAACCTTTCAACATTTGACCAATATTGTCCCGCTTGTCTCACCAATTTTATAGCAGTAAAATGAACTCGCCTATCTTGGGACATCTCATACCACTTGAAGTAACACTCTAGACTCATTACCCAATCAAGGTAATATTGTGGGTCCAAGTGACCGTTAAGTTTGATACGTCCAATTTAATATTCTTCAGATACTGTTCATCATCATCATATCAATCATAGTTCCTATTGGTTCTCTCCTCTTTGTGTAGGTTAAATCGACGCTCTTCATCCTTGATCACGACATTCAACCTCTAACCTATCCATTCTCTAACCTAAGGTGTTCATTTTGGCCTTAATTTTCTCAAGGTTTTGATAATTTCAGGAATAAGATAATCTGTTGGTGAGGTGATACCAGACGAACAAGGATTGAGATCCATGTCTGTATTGGATTTATCTGGGTGGTGGACTTTGCCACTATAGGTGCACATGCACAACTAACCTTTCCTACTTTCTAAATGCTAATTTATGCCTCTTTTTTTTAAATATATAAATGCAGTCTTTTTTTATTTACTTATATGCAACTAATGGACTCTAATGCAATTGTCCAGGATGATGCAAAAAATATGGAGAATCAGCAACAATTCAGTAAAGCTATGCATACAATAAAGCGAATGAATTTAATTGCAAGCTCAAAAGTTTAAAATAGAGACTATGATGTAATAATTTTATAATTTAGACTTTAATATTTTGTAAAATATTAATTTTATGCGAAATGTGTTGATGTCCACTATGTATTAGTAAGTGCCTAAGTTAATATTGAGATGTGCAAATAAAGGCTAATCAGACAGACACACCCACTATTTAGTAGACTGCTGATAATCAATGAAATTAAAGTGACATATTAAGTGGTACCAAAAAATTTTCAGTCAAGGGAAGTACACCTAAATCTTATTGATCTAAACTGAATCGGGACTGATCGAGACTGTAGGTGCAAGGCTTTTGTCTCCATGAACACAATGGATCAAAAATACCCAAATCAGACTTTGGATCCTCAAGTTGTCACCTAAAAACACAGTGGGCTATTTGTGGGTCTTTACCGTTCTTCTGGAACTATAGCATGCATGTTGGGTCGAGTTGAATTCAGGTTTGAATCACCACCCTAACCAGAACTCTAAAACTCTAAGATCATACCCAAATCAAAACCCCAAATCACACTATTGTTGTTGTTGTACGTGTGAAACTCAACTCACACTCAAAACCCAAATAAGAACTACCAAATCAAAAACCAAAATTACACCAGGAGGCGTCTGGATTATCGATGTAGATTGAGGCATCATCACTTGATCAAGGGAGTGGAGAGGGAGAAGAAGTTCTCCCCTTCCCTTTTGAAGCTCTAACGAAGAAATGTTGATAGGATGATGATGATGATGTCAATGTTGGAGTTGAAGTGGCGAGGGAGGTAGAGCCTGTGTTAATTATCTGATGGACCTGATCTGATGGACGAGGATGTTGGGAAGGTGTGGGATATGGCGGGGGATGTTAGAGGGGAGTGATGGCATCGTCTGGCTCTGATCGACGTCATTAAGGTAACGGCGGCGTCTGGATCTGTTCAATGTCGTTGACGGTGAGGCTAGATCAACATGGATCTATGATCTTGAAGTGACGATCGTGATGACGATCATGAGGACCAGATGTTGGATGTGGAATTTGATGAGATGAGGACGATTAAGCCATTATGGATTCCATTGCTTGACAACATCGGAGTTCAGTGTCGTGGCGCTGGATTGAAGTCAATGATATGCGAAAGAGAGATGTTGTTGATGGTGATGGTGAGCGAGGATGTAGAGGGTCGTGGCGATGATGAAGTTGTTAACTGACAAACTTGAAGAGGCGGCAGAGATCTCGCAGAGGCAGAGATCTGGACTGTGTAGCGGCACGAGGGTGGTTGTGAGGATGAGGGAGAGAGATTGAGCGGGAGAGATTGATGGTGCATGAGGACGCTGGGATGATTATTTTATTTTATTTTATTGAGGTGGAGAAATTTGTGGATATTTTTTTGTATATTCTGGAAGAAGTCAGGTTTGAGCTCTGATACCAAGATGATGGGATACCAAACAATTGGGAATATCTCCTTAGGGTTTGTCACCCAAGCATACTAGTTACAAACCTTTCAAAGCAATTTTAATTCATCCAAAACTAAGAAATTTAATAGCAGTCTTGACCTTAGATAGGATCAACAAAGAGATCCTATCACAACCGATATGGGACTAAAATAACTAACAGAAATAAATAACAAAATACAACTAAAAGCAAATAATTAGGATAACCGGTTTAATATAGCTTGAGTCTTCAAGCCCTAATTGAACTATACTAAAAGGGTGCGACGACGTCTCCTGGTGTAGAATCACAATCCTGCAGAGATGTCCCTATCATCAATAAGAATTACATTGATCGAGTCAAGATGAAAAAAGACTTGAGTTCTTATGTTTGTAAGATTGCTTAGATTCTTGCAAAGTTTAGATTAGAATTGATTGCTCAGGTCTATACCCCCCCCCCCCCCCAAAGTTTGATATTAGTTTTCAAGATCAAAAGTTTCAGTTTGATATTAAGTTTTGAGTTTGTGGTTTATACCAATTTGTTTCATGTTTAGATATTATAAATCAAGTTTCTATGTTTTTAAAGATTTGAAAATACAAAAAGAATTTCAAATGTTTGTAATATGTGATGATTTTTTATCACATATATTTGTGCCTAATAGTATTTATTAGAACTTATTTTTGTAGAATTTATTTGGATTTTAAAGGTTTTTTAAAATATAAAAGAAAAATATTTTTGGGCTAAAGTCGGTCGATCGCCCACTTTGCAGTGCAGAATCAGTATTCTAGTCGGTCAATCACATGTTCACAGACATTCATATGTGCATGTATAGTAGGACCGTCGACCACTTGGTCGACCGTGGCTGAATCTCACTGGGTAGGCCTAGGTCGATCGAGCGGTCGACCGCCTTTGGTTTTTCTCAACACTGAGCTCAGAGGCCTATTCTGGTCGGTCGACCACTCGATCGACTCACGACAATGATCAGCACTGTCGACCATAGGTGTATAATGTCTTTAACGGCTAGTTTTCTGTTTTAATTTTTTTTATTTTATTCACAAATAGATATTTCTATTTTTTATAGGTTTAATCAGCTTTTAATGACTGGTATTAATCTCTAATGGTTATATCCCCTCTCCTATAAATATGACCCACTATAGAGAGTTTTGAGAAAGAAGTTCTAAAGTTTTGAAATTTTTGAAAAATCAAGAAAACAAGTTTTCAAAAGAGAAGTTTTTGTACCATCATTTTCACATCCTTAAGAGAGTTTTATTGAAAGATTTTCTTGAGTCTTGCAATTTCAAATCTATAATTTTCTCACACAAACTTGAGCATCCTTTCTATATCTATACTATAGGAATCCTTGTGGTAAGAATTTTGTTTGCGGACAAGTTGTTCACCAAGTGTTTCAATTTTTGTATTTGAGTGTTTGGAGGTTGCGGGCTTGAGGCGAGCTTTCGGGTTCATGTATTGGGTTTTTTGCGGGAATGAGTGAGGGACTTGTAAGTCTAAGAGTTCTTGAAGAAACTTGTAATATTGAGTGATCTTGTGGGACTGTGCATAGTAAAAATCCTTCATTGCGGTGAAGGCGAGGACGTAGAGCAAGTTGCTCGAACCTCGAAATAAATCTCTCATGTTTGTGGTTGCTCTTCTTTCTCTCTCAATTCAACTCTACTCACTCTTGTTTATATCTTGCATGTTTATATTTGCTTGTCATTATATGCTTGCACTTGTTTAAACCAAGAAAGCAATTAAGCACCTCAATTATTATTTAGAGAAATTTTGAGAAGTTCTAGAGCACTTCACCGAAAATTTGGCTTTACTTTTTGGTGTTGATTTGACAACAAGTTATTTTTAATTGTTATAGTTATACTTGTGTATAATTATTGAATTTCGCATTTGATTAGCACATCACCTATTCGCCCCCCACCTGGTGATTTCAAGTTATTGTCACAAGTTTAATTTAACCTTGTCAACTCTTACACAAATAAGTAGTTCCTTTAACTTTTAAAATTTTAATTTGTTGCCCCCATTTAGGTTTTATATGCACCCAGACAAGGAGGTAAGAATTTAAAAAAAAACTTTTCTTCAAAAGAATTAAAAAGAACTCTTGTATTTTACACACACACACACACAGAGGATTTCTATACCCTAGCCGCCAGCTGAAAGAGTTTCTCAGCAGGCGTGACATGACTTCATATTAGCCGCAGAAAAGTCAAAAATTTAGGCGATAAAAAGACTAAACATCCCGCTCGAAAAGACCATCAATCACTTTATTGCTGCTGAATGACTAAAATACCCTCAGTTTCACATTTAACTAGCTAAAACTATTCCTCAACCAAAAAAAATTACAGATCTGAAAATTTAAGTTTTTGCAAACAAAAAATTACAGATCTTGATTCTTAAATTTCTGAATCATCTACATTAAAAATTTAATTTATAAAAAAGATCTGATCAAGATGTCGATCAAGAAAGCAACCGCCGCAAAAGGTAAAAAAGGTAAAAACCCTAGATTATTTGGGTGCCCTGTATGGTTTTTCAAAAAAAATTTCCAGTTTTTGTTATTTAAAAAATATTTTTCAACTTTTTAATATCAATTCGCTTCAGATCGGTCTCTCGTCCTTAAAATATTTTTGATTTCAGTGTTGAATTTTAATTCTAAAAATTAAAATTCAACTAAAATTTTTGATTAAATATGAGATTTTTATCTAATTTCAGAAAATATTTTAGAAAATTAATTTATTTTAAAAGAATGCGACCATGGTCGCATTAATATTCCATGTTTTTGAAAGATATTTTAATCACAATAAAAATCTATTACTGCAACTAGAAATAGTTTATTTTAATTTTTTTTGTTTTCTGAAACTGCAGTCGAAGTCGTAGTTTTTGAAAAGAAAAATTTTGGATTTAAATTTTTTAACATCATTTTCACTTTTTAGATTTATTTTTGTTTTACACTACACCCTTGGTTGTAGTGCTGTAGTCTTTTTTTTATTTTTTCGAATAGGGTCATAGTTTTTTTGACCTTGGTAAGCTAAATAGGATACTATGATCGTGGTCGCAGTCTTATAAAATAAGAGTCGCAGTTAATTGAAGCAGTGACCAAGGTCTCATAAGTTAAGTAATTAGATGATTAGAAAATTGTGACTAAAAGTTAAATAATTAGATGATTAGAAGACTGTGACTTTGGTCGCAGTCTTATGCAACAACAGTCTCTTTGAGAATGTTTTGTTTGATAACACTGCGACCTTCATCAAAGTATTTTATAACTTATTTTTCATTCCTTTCTTTCATTTTTTCAACTAGGGTCGATGTCTTTTTTATTAAGTAGTCTAAATAGGATACTGCATCCGTGGTCACATTCTTATAAAACAAGGGTCACAGTCAATTGAAGCAGTGACCAAGGTCTTGTATGTTAAGTAATTAAGATGATTAGAAGCCTGCGACATTGAATGTCGCAGTCTTATGTAACAACAGTCCTTTTAAAGACGTTTTGTTTGATAACACTACAATCTTGGTCGCAGTATTTTATAACTTATTTTCCATTATTTTGACCAAGGTCGCAGTCTTTTTATTAATATATTTATTTATAAATACTGTGACCGTGGGCTTTATTTAATGTGGACTTATATTTTTAATGTTTCTGTATCACTAGTTAGGTAAGAAGTGAAAGTTTGTCCAATGAGATTGAGCCTAAAGCCAGTGTGCAAATTAATTAGAAAATTCAAGAAGCACATTCATCCAGATTTTGTCAATACAATGAAGGAGACGCCATTTGGTGCAGTTTTTATGGCATTCTACGATGAAGAATTTGGAGGTGACAAAGGCATAAAGTCGAACATCAGTGTTTTTAAAAAATTGTAGACCAATATGAGAGGACTTAAGAACCTTTCTAATTGGAGGTAAACAAATCGAAATAACATTGGAGGATGTTGCCCTAACCTTTGGTCAACCTATTGGCGGGTCAGATTTCATAATTGATTGGTAGTGAAAAGTGCATTTTTATCATCATATTTACCATCACATTTTCATATTTATTCATTTAATTCTGCACAATTATTAATAATTTGTAATTTATTGTGTGCAGGCCTCGAATTCTTATTTTTATAATAAATAAAGCTTAATGAAGCCCAAAAGCCCACAGTTGAAGCCCAGGTGTCAAAGTGCAAATATCAATTGTCAAAATTGCAAATACACAAGGGCCAAAGTTGCAAATACAAAGAAGAGGGAAGGATAGACTTCTATTCAACCCTAAACACTTGCAGGATGAGGATAAAAGCTAAAAGAAGAGAAGGAAATTCGTGGAAAGATTTGGGATCTAGGTAACTTGATTCCCAAGTTATATCCAAATCCAAAGATTAAGAGCCAGGATGCAATTTCTAGAAGGATAAACCCAGATGGACGGACCAGAGAAGGCCACGCGCCAAAGCGCGTGGAATTTGGCTACAAAAGTGCCGCGTTTCCGCGGCAAATTTCCCATTTCCGCGGCATTTCTGACGAGTCTGGGGATCAGCTTTCGTGGGAGAGTTGTATTGGGACTCTACCTCCTTCTGCTCCTATAAATACCCCATGCAGTGCAACCGAGAAGAGCGTCCAGAGGCAAGCAAAGGGCCAAAAGCTAGGGTTTAGTTTTCTTTCTAGGTTAGGTTTTATTTTCGTTTTTATTTTGTAAACTTTGTAACTGAGAGTGGAGGAAACTTTCATGGAGGATGGAGTCTTCGCTTGTACTGAGGTGACAGCGGTATAAGCCCGCTTATCTTCCATTGTTAATGAAATCCGTTTAAGGTTCGTTTTTGTTATTATTTTATGTTTTTCATCTTTTGTTTATTCTTGTGTTTCTCTGTTTCTATTTTCTTTCTTCTATTTGTTCTCTAATGCCTTGTGAGCAATGAGACCCAACTGCTTCGAGACTACCTAGCCAAAGAAGATCCCTTGATGGCTTATGGCGATGAACATCCTATACGCCATACTTGCAAGTCTTCCGAGAAAAGGTAAATCATCGCACGGATCAAAGGTAAGCAGGTTGAATAGATTTGTACGTGTTTTCTTTCTTTTCTTCCTTTAGTTTAGATCCACATCTTCCTAAATTCTTCTCTTCCACTTCACTGTAAATACCACCCATTGTAAATACCACCATTATAACTAATAAAAAGATAAAAACTTTAGAGAAACTTGCTTAACGCTTCCATCGCAGTCCCTCCCTGAGGATCACGACCCGCATAGCCTTGCTACCGCGGATTAGTATTGAGCACCTCCCACACCTTTAATTCTCAGATCTAATATTCATATTTTGTGTGCAGGAAAACTCAGTCAACAAAATTGGCACCGTTGCCGGGGAGGGACGGTAAGTTTTTCTCTAAATAAAAAAAATTAACTAATTATTCTTTTATTCTTTTCTGTTTGCAGGTTTGGAGAACAGGAAACAGCAGCAGAAGTGGACATATAGCAACTCTGTGCCTCTGCCCTCGAAGGCAGAGCAGCAGAGCCTGCTACTTTGCCGCAGAAACGTGGCAATAGCCACGGATCCGCAGCAATAGCAGTGAATTACTGACTCAGTTTTCTGCAGGTTGCTGCAAATTGCAAATATTGTCTACTGCTCTGTTAAAATTTGTTCTGTGATAACCCTGCTTACTGCTAATTAATTCAACAGTAAACTATTTGTTGTTAAAGATAAAAATTGATTAGACGTTTGCATATTAGGCACGTGTCTTTTCAATATATTTATTTTTACTGTTGAAGAGTGCTGGAGAAGCAAGGTACGTACGCATTGCATGTAGAATAGGACTCATCTCTTGGTTGATTTTCTACTTTGAGTGATTCTTATCTATTTATCTTGTACACTTGCACTAATTCATCTTAAGGGCATAACCCATTAACAAGATAAGGTGGGGATTTCATCACCCTTCCTTAGCCCAAAAATCATATCCAAAGCACTCACTAACCCAAGCCTAACTTAAAAATTAGTAGACGTTGGCCCTAGGGACATCTCGGACTCAATAGGAGATTATCCTAAGGGGGAACAGTGCTGGAAGTTGACTCTTGCCAAATCAGTGTCTAGGAAAGGGATTGAGGGCCGAAAGCCCGAAGATTGGTGGTTATTTAATTAAGGAACGTCTTTGACGGAAAACCTCCCACCACTCTTGCCCTGACCTGGCTGATTAACTTGTGGTCAAAGTCTGCACCCTACCTCCCGTGGACAGTCTAACTAGTTAGGAGTCGTCTAGGTCATAGGTCTACCCTAACTTAGGTTAGAATTTTTCTTTTTTTTTGTTTGTTGTGTTTGTGTTGGTGTGATATGGCATATAAGAATAATTCCAATTTTAATCCATATTACACCCCTAACTATTATTCGGATATTACCAACTCGGCATACCCTAACTTTGACCAATCTAGTGTGCCGAAATGGTCTTATCCGAATGAATATAACCCACCCCCCATCTTATGACTATAATTTCCATAATAATTTCAACTCGTCACAGAGTTCATGGGGTTTCGAGTCCCCCGAGTCTAATTCTCAACCAATTGTCCTCCATATCCATCTAGTCCACATTCTTCCCAAGATTCATACTGAGATCCACCCATTCAGAATAGAAAACCATCTATCGGGGAAATGATGAGTATGCACGAGTCCAAGCAACAACCACCATCAATCTTAGACATGATGATGCGTGAGTCCACCGATTCACAACTTCATCACGATCTCACTTCCTCTTTCCAAATCCAATTCCAAAAGAGGCTTGAAGCTATGACTCAGGCTAGATTAGCTCGCGAGCATGATTTAGATATGATGGTTCAATCTTTACGTTCTTACAGTTCGGCAAATTCTGATATCGCTGACCACTCTCTTAGAGCCGACGAACCAAGTTGCTTTGGACAACAAGATTCTATTTCAGTGCCATCATCTGAACTTGCCGAAACTCCAATTCTTGATAATTTGGCAAGTTTTTCCTTTCCTGAAATAGAACTTGAGCATGAATATGATCATGATCTCCCACTTGATGATTCAATTTTATTTCCTGATCCAATAATGACTCCAGTGTCTCCACCTGATTTCACTTCTCCCGAGTCAACATTGGATCCTATTCCAATTCATTATGAAATTGAATCACCCATTTTAGATGATCATATTGAACTTGACCTAGATTCTCACAATCTCTTTACTTCTGAAACTGATTGTACAATTCTGACGGAAGATGTTGACCTTAGTTTTGAAGAATTGTATGGCGATGAGCTAGAATTCCTTAATATTGGAAGTAAAGAGATATCACCCATATTAGGTCACATTCCATTGTGGGAAGAAGATTGTGGACTTGAGTTTCAATTTCTTGACTTGGACCCAATTCTTGAACCTAGCCCGACTCCTGAGCCCTTACTTGATTTGAGCATTTTCCCTGAGTCGGTATTCGTTCCCGCACCTATATTGTCCAAGTCAATAATTCCATCTTTTCATACTCCATTTTGGGACAAGGAGGTTGAGACAATTAACTCTGAAATTTATTATGAAATTTGGAAATTTGATGGGGTGGAAATACTAAAAAATGATTATATATATATTTTAGTGGGTTATGTAAGGAAAATTTCTGGTGGGTTCCACCAAATTATTTGTTATCTTGATTGGGCCGTATTTCGTGGACCAATTAGACCACCTCCGGAACCACCACCCTAAGGTAACTTCCGCCTTCCCTTGTTCTGTTTCATGCATATATGCATTCATTCATACATTGAGGACAATGCATGAGATAAGTGTGGGGGTGGGCTTTACTAACATACTAACATAAGTAGACACTAACAAAATTTGCTTAAAAAAAAAATTAAAAAAAATTAAAAAAATGTTATAAAAGGACAGTATTTTGACTTATTTTTTGAAAGAAATCTAAGTTAGTTTTAAGGATTAGGAAAATCATGATTAGGATTTCTAAAAACTTGGTCAAAATAAATAAATTGTTTAAATTTTAGGTATAGGAGAGAAATTGAATAAATAATTAGTCTTGATTTTTACCTTAATGAAATGTGCATACCTAATGCATATCTAGGATTCTAAGACAAAGACCTGTGCCTCATAAAAAAAAAAGAAGAAAAAAAATCACCAATTAAGCTGATACATGTGCCTCAAGAAGCATAAGTATTCATGCCTAAAGGTGAGTAAATAAAATAAAGTCCTTAGTTTTGGGGCCTAGTTCACTCGAATTTGAGTCCGCGGGGTGTTTTCTCACCTGGTGCCCTAAAGCCAACCGGTTTGGGAGTCATCGACTTTAAGTTCGTTACATGGGTGGATTAGAAAGCCTAAGAAGACTAAGAAATATAATATATGTATTAACACATCTAATAATCAATTAGTTAGGTATGAGGGCCTCAAGAAGCCTTGATGCTTACACGAAAGAAAATTAGATGCGTTATACATATAAAAAAAATAAAAAAAAAAGAAAAAAAAATATATATAAAGAGGCATGAGAGTCCAAGTTAAGGAATTCCTAGTAAAAACATAAGGATGCATATGATTTTTGGTAACGAAAAAGACTATATTAGAAATTCAATTTTAATTCTTACCTAAAATGGAAAACAATTAACTTTATTAAGACTAAGTTTAAAGAATGAATAAAAATGAGGATCCTAAAACTTATAGACTACTTAGTCTCTTCAATAATAATTCAAATATTTTCCTTTTTATGGATTTTGTGGGTGCAATCCGCTGAAAACCCTCACGAGATAACACTCGTCCTCTAGGGTAACCTAGAGGTTTAACGGCTTGTTGCACATGCTAAGTGCAATCGTGATTCCTACGAAAGTGAGTTAGGTTAGATTAACTTTTTCTTTTTCTTTGTTTTTACTCGAGGACGAGCAAAAGATAAGTATGGGGGTGTGATTGGTAGTAAAAAGTGCATTTTTATCATCATATTTACCATCACATTTTCATATTTATTCATTTAATTCTGCACAATTATTAATAATTTGTAATTTATTGTGTGCAGGCCTCGAATTCTTATTTTATAATAAATAAAGCTTAATGAAGCCCAAAGCCCACAGTTGAAGCCCAGGTGTCAAAGTGCAAATATCAATTGTCAAAATTGCAAATACACAAGGGCCAAAGTTGCAAATACAGAAGAGGGAAGGATAAACTTCTATTCAACCCTAAACACTTGCAGGATGAGGATAAAAGCTAAAGAAGAGAAGGAAATTCGTGGAAAAGATTTGGGATCTAGGTAACTTGATTCCCAAGTTATATCCAAATCCAAAGATTAAGAGCCAGGATGCAATTTCTAGAAGGATAAACCCAGATGAACGGACCAGAGAAGGCCACGCGCCAAAGCGCGTGGAATTTGGCTACAAAAGTGCCGCGTTTCCGCGGCAAATTTCCCATTTCCGCGGCATTTCTGACGAGTCTGGGGATCAGCTTTCGTGGGAGAGTTGTATTGGGACTCTACCTCCTTCTGCTCCTATAAATACCCCATGCAGTGCAACCGAGAAGAGCGTCCAGAGGCAAGCAAAGGGCCAAAAGCTAGGGTTTAGTTTTCTTTCTAGGTTAGGTTTTATTTTCGTTTTTATTTTGTAAACTTTGTAACTGAGAGTGGAGGAAACTTTCATGGAGGATGGAGTCTTCGCTTGTACTGAGGTGACAGCGGTATAAGCCCGCTTATCTTCCATTGTTAATGAAATCCGTTTAAGGTTCGTTTTTGTTATTATTTTATGTTTTTCATCTTTTGTTTATTCTTGTGTTTCTCTGTTTCTATTTTCTTTCTTCTATTTGTTCTCTAATGCCTTGTGAGCAATGAGACCCAACTGCTTCGAAACTACCTAGCCAAAGAAGATCCCTTGATGGCTTATGGCGATGAACATCCTATACGCCATACTTGCAAGTCTTCCGAGAAAAGGTAAATCATTGCACGGATCAAAGGTAAGCAGGTTGAAGAGGTTTGTACGTGTTTTCTTTCTTTTCTTCCTTTAGTTTAGATCCACATCTTCCTAAATTCTTCTCTTCCACTTCACTGTAAATACCACCCATTGTAAATACCACCATCATAACTAATAAAAAGATAAAAACTTTAGAGAAACTTGCTTAACGCTTCCATCGCAGTCCCTCCCTGAGGATCACGACCCGCATAGCCTTGCTACCGCGGATTAGTATTGAGCACCTCGCACACCTTTAATTCTCAGATCTAATATTCATATTTTGTGTGCAGGAAAACTCAGTCAACAATAATGAATAAGACCTGTACTGTGAAGGACAGGGGTGTCATTAAACATTATTTCTCAAGTATTAAGAAGATCACAAAAATATCTATTGAATATGCTTTGGATGATCTTCTGATGAAAAAGAGGAGGAAAGTGAATTAAATGCCACAAAGAATGAGCAGCAAGTGACATTAAATGAAATTATAAAAGACAGACAAAGACTTGCAGCTCAGGACTTCACAACTTTAATCATCCTGTATATGTCTGCAACTCTGTTCTTCTCTAGCAGCAAATGCATGGTGCCATGGCAGTTAGTCGAGCAAATTGCTAATATTCAGTTGATGAAGTTCATTTGTTGGGCTAAAACTTTATGGCAATTCCTCCTTGAATCCATGGACATTTTCAGGCATACTACATTTGAGCTGCAAGGATGCTCCATGCAAATTCTTATACGTATAAATTATATATTTGTTAAAATTTATTATAAATTGCTTATATATGGACACTGTTTGTATAAACTGATATACCAATACCTGTTGCAGTTTTGACTATGTGAAAGGGCTGAAAATGTTTGAGCAGAGAAAGGGAATGGAGGAAAAAACTCTCAGGGCAGTAAGATGGAACATCCACAATATTAGCAAAGCCCTACTTGAAATCAATCTAACAGATATTGAAGAAGAAAAAGTTAGTATAAAATAACATTATACACATTATTTATTCACAATACATAATGTTTTTTTTATGACTGGGACGAAAGTCGCAGTATTTAATAGACAACTAAAACATTATGTTAAATTTTAATTTGATTGCGACTAAAATAAATGGTTTGAAGATGAAATTTATACTGCGGCTATGGATACAATAATCAATTTTATCTGATAGTTTATTATTATGAATGCGATGAAAGTCACAGTTTTGATGAAAAGGATAACTTTTAAAATAATTTTTTTGTTGCGACTTTATTCACAGTACTGACAGATTGGTTTTATATATATGTGTGTGTGTGTGTGTGTGTGTGTTTACATGTTTTTCATATTTTAAATCAAATGGCTAATATTTCTAATGATGAAAATTCTGATAGGCCTTCTAATTGAAGAAGAAGAAGAAGAAGAGAAGAATCATGATGAAAATATTCAACCTAACATCCGGGGGAAAAAGATCCTATCAAAATAGTTGAGGAGAGTATGGAAGAACAAAATATTGCAGGTTATTTGTCAGAACCTCGAGACGAAAGAGCTGATGAACTCGATTTTCTGAGGAATGAAAATAATATCTGAAAACAAGAGTTTATAAGCTAGAAAGAAAAATTAAAAAATGGAAGATGAGAAAGCGAAAAAGAAAAGATAAAGAAGCAGAGAAGAGAGAAGAGAGAAAAAAAATTAAAAAACAAAAGAAAAGATGAAAGTGAAGAAGGAAGAAGAAATGCTTTTAAAGCAGCCAATGTTGAGAAGGAGGATAAGAAAAAGAGACAGAAGGAGAAGGAGCTGCAAGAGAAGGAGAAGAGGAGAAAAGAAGAGAAAATAGAGAAGAGAAATAAAAAGATAGAGGAGAAGGAGAAGAGGAAAAAGGAGGAATGAAAAAGAGTAAGAAGGAGGAGGAGCAAGAGAAGGAGAAGAGGAGAAAGGAAGAGAAATTAGAGAAGAGAAAAATGGAGGTAGAGAGAAGGAGAAAAGGAAAAAAGAAGAGGAGAAGAGGAGGAAGGGGAAGAAGGAGAAAGAGAAGAAGTAAGAGAAAGAGGATGATGAGAAGACGAAAAATTAGAAGGAAAAGAAGAGGAGGAGGAGGAAGATCGAGGAGAAGAAAAGAATGAAGGGGGAGAAGGAGAAGCAGGAGAAGGAGGAAAAAAGGAAGGAAGAGGAGGATATCAAGCATGAAAAATGTGAGATAAGTATTACAGGTTCTGATTTTTCAAGTTTTACTCAAAAATTAACTCAACAAATACTTGATATCCAGAAAGATAAAGCTTCAGAGAAAAAATAAAGAACATACTCTCATTTTTGGTGTAAAGAAGTTTTTAAAAGGAAAACTGTGGATGTTTCTAAAGGATCAATAGAAAGGGGAGTCAAAGAACGCAAGCATACTGAAAGAGATCTGATGGCTCCGATTTATATATCCAAAACAAAAGAAGAAATCAATTGAATAGACTATTTCATAGGCTGAGGCAAAAATTTCTGGCCCTGACTTTGATACAGCAGAGAAAAGTGACACTCAGTCGAAAAACAAGGATATACATGAAAGTATTATCTACAGATTTATTGCAGCCCCCAAAACAAGCACTCATAAAAATTATCTTGGACAAATCCATCTCTGAGTAAGTTAATTTTTTCTTTTTCTTATTTTAATTGTTCATCTATCTTCTGAAAAAGTTGTATTTGATATAACTGAGAGCAAGGTCGCAGTTTAAATATTATCATCAATTTCTTGATTCATCAAGAATTAATTCATAGTATTAATTTTAAAAATATTTGTTTATTTTTTTTGCAGTGCTATTGCATATCAGGATTCTAATGCAATACATGTTGCTAGAAATGACATAGAGGATCTGCTGTTCAAGAAAGATTTAGATTCTAATATCATTCATTTTACATGAAGCATCTTGAAAATAAGGGTGGATTGAAAAGCTTATTCTTTCGCTGTGAAGCCTGGGTAATCCTATCTTTAATTCTTTAATTTTATTTCATATTCCAAAATAGCCTAATATGTAAAACTTCATCCTTTAATGAGACACTACGACCTTGGTTGCAGCTATGATTATTCAGCCAAAATAAGTTAATTGTGACCCTGGTAATAGTTAATATTCTTCTTGAATAAGATAACTGTGATGTGATCGCAGTTATTATTATTCAGCCAGAATAAGTTGACCACGACCCTTGAATAAAATGACCGCAACCTTGATCACAGTTATTATTATTCAACCAGAATAAGTTGACTGCGACCATGGTCGGAGTTATTCTTCTTCTTGAATAAGATGACTGTGATCTTGATCGCAGTTATTACTATTCAGCAAAATAAGTTGACTGCAACCATTGTCTGAGTTATTCTTCTTCTTGAATTATTTGACTGCAACATTAGTCGCAGTTATTATTATTCATTCTGAATAAGATGACTGCGACCTTGTTCGCTGTGTTTTACTACTTCAATGACATTGTATTCGTATAAATTCAGATATTAATAATACATTATATTATTAATCTTTTAATGTTTAAATGGTCTTGTTTTGAGAGTACGGTGTTATATCTAAAAATAGATATCTGGAAGAATATTTCATCAAGAAAAACTAAAAAACTGGACTAGTGATACACATTATATGTTCTTCCCGATCAATCATAAAATATATGCTGATGATGGTGGATTCCACTAGACTCTGTTGGTTTTTGATTTCCATAGACAAGAGTGATTTTTTTATAACTCTTTGATTCCTGTGGATAAATCAAGCAACATATTAAAGCTATACCAGACAGATGCTAAAACAATGGTGAGTTAACTTCATCTTATATTTTCATTTACTTTGAATAAATGGCATTAAATCTAAATGTTATTTATTTCTTTTGTAAATGCAGAAAGAAGATTATTAGAAATTTTTGAAAAAGATTTCAATAAAAAGATGAAGAAAGCTTATATAAAGTATGCAAGATGTCCCCAACAAGCTAACAAGTAAATTTAATTTATAAGGTTTATATAAATTAATTTCTTATTTATAGTTAAAAAATTAATCTCATATATATATATTTCATAAATTTTCAGTGTTAATTGCGCTGTATATGTATGCAAATACATGAAAGTATAACATTTGGAAGTCCTTCAACAGTTGACTTTGTAACGGATACGGCTGTACAGAAGCTGAAAGGTGAACTTGCATACATGTTACTCGCAGATAAGGCAAGAAGTTGGGATGAAGAAATAGAAAAAATTAGAATAATGATATTTAAAGATTGACATTTGAAGATTGACATGTAAATTTTTTTTTTGTATTATGAATGTATATGAAAATATTGTTTAATGAGTTTTTTTGTTTAACATATACAGAATATAAAATGTAAATTTTCTTAATATCCTATTTATAAAGCAATTCTGTTGGTAAATTTCAATGAAATTTTGTACATTTTTGCAAGTGTTATTAATTGCGGCCATAGTCGTTATTTTAAATTCTGAAAATGTAATAAAGACTGCGACCAAAGTCACATTTATTAAATCAGTCGATAAAAATACATTATAATAAATTGCTCTAATCTAAGCACTGAGATCACGATCGCATTTTAGAATTACGATTCAACCAGTAGTACACGGAGTAATTTTAAAAAAAATAGTTTCATTAAGCACTACGACCATGACCTAATTTTTTAAAAATAACTTAGGAATGCGATACGGTTCACAAAAATCATTATACTGTATATTGTATGTGTATCGCAACCTTGGTCGCTATCCTGCATAAACCAAGTCGTAGTTCCTAAATGCGACTCAAGACGCACAGATTAGAAAGCTATATACCAAGATACTTCGATCAGGTTGCAGTCCTCAATAAGTAAATCAAATATTTTAGTAGAGATCCCGTAAAGTTATTTATATTTTGTTAGAAATAATAATGTAAAAAAGGTAAATTTGCAAATCTTGTCATAATAGGCCGTAATAAATCCAAAGAATATTAGTTTTGAAGTCCTCCAGCCATTAATAATTCAATTAAATAACTTCTTGGTTATTTAATCCAGTTTTCAAAAACTCAACAGTCACCTAAATAACATTTTTAAAAACTCAAATAATAAATTTTCAGTCATGTTCACGCCGTTTGAGAGCATTAAACTTTTGACTTCCTGAATGTATTATATATTAAAGGTTTCCTTTATAGAAAAACAATATTCACAATTAGATTTATAAATTTATTCAAAATTTCCAAAAAAATAAAATCTCTTCTCCTCCTCCTTCCCCTGAACGCAGCAATTCATCTAATGATGATTGCGAATAATCTTCGGATATGTTCCCTTGATACGGATTGGAGGAAGACCTCGATACAGATGACCCTTTTTGAGAATTTATGGATGAATTGAAATACCCTCAAGAAGAGGGGAAAAGTGAAAAGGAGAGCGACGGGGTGCAGAGGAAAAAGAGGAGGAAAGCGAGACGGAAGAGGAAGACAATCAGAATAAAGAATATGAGGATGATTATGATGGTGATGACGAGGATGACTAGAATTTTCTGTTATTTTCATGATCAATATCACAACTGTCTTCTTTGTAGGCATTTTAATGCCTATATTTTGTAAGATATATTAAGTAAATAAAATTTTCTTCTATCTTAAATTTTAATTCCCTTTCTTGTAAAAGGTTTAAGTGAAAAGTTAACAATGGTGGCACTTTTTTTGTGTTGATGGAAAATTCTCATTTTTTTGATACAAACTGTGACCTAGATCGCTGCAAAAATTTATATATAAAACTATGTTAAAAACAATGACTACTTGATAGCATGTATGCAAGTCGCACTACTTGATAGCATGTATCCGATCTTCACCAAAAGTTGCGACTGTGGTCGCTATCCATATAATTAAGAATAGGGTTGCACCTGTTCAGCATAAAAATGCGATGTTCTACAATAAATCATGAAAACTGTGACTATATTTACATAATTCACATACAGCGACTATAGTCGCAGTTCAAAAAGTTTTTTCTTTCACGGTGAAGCTTGGATAATCCTATCTTTAATTCTTTAATTGTATTTCCTATCCAAAATTGTATAATATGTAAAACTGCATCCTTTAATGAGATACTGCGACCTTAATTGCAGTTATTAGTATTCAGCCAAAATAAGTTGACTGCGACCCTTGTATATCTGTTCATAGTCACAGTGATCATTAAAAAAGAGTAAATTTCACTTTTTTCAAACATATTAAAAAAATACAGCATAGTAAATTGGTAACATAAATGAAAAGTTTTTAATATAATAAAATATACAGAACATGAGCAGTGAATCGCTGGAGCGAACAAAGCCTGGTTCCCAAAAGGAACAATGCCAAGTGGGAATACGAAATAACGATCTTGATTCAAGCAGGGTAACTCTGTGCGAGCCTCTAGTGCGTGATCTCCACCAGTCTCTAAATCTGCTTGATCCTTGTTCATAACTGCATCACAAATCAAAGACTCTGAAATGTGAAACAGTCAGCTTTCTCTTGTACAATACCTGGTATGGTAAGAGAAAACCAGTGCAGTTTCCATGCTGCAAGAAAGCACGCAACTGCTGACTGTTTGGCTTTCACTACTTGAAAGACCACGTCGATAATGGATCATTTTCATTCATTTTGACAATCTGAAGAAAGAGATGATGGTCGATCAACAGCCATTCCCTTGATCAGTGGATGCAGTCCCTATCGGTATCGATTGGGAAATAATGAGGATGACCAAGAGTTGGGTGTCTTATTCCTCGAAGCAGAGGAAGAAGATTAGATGATGAACGATCGCCACCGATCGGACACATTATCAACACATTGTCGGTATTATAACAAAAATTTATCATATTAACTGAACTGTGACTCAGTCGTAATTCATTGATAGCCTTTTTTACATTAAACTGTGATCTTGGTCGCATTCCTCGCCAGAAGATGCAAAAAACAACTCTTACTTCATTCTCGGTTACTGCAACTTGATATTATTTGCTCTGTGAATAAAAAAATGAAAAATTAAATTCATGTGATAATGAAAAATATGTGTGATACAAAAATTTTATTAAAAAATATATAATTTAAATGTTTGAAACAGCAAAATAAAATGGAAATGATAAGAAAAAATTATCATACCATAATGGACAAACAGTCCTGCAATAACCTAGTTGTTGATAGTTTTTATATTTACGGTGCTTCACCTCCTTATGTAGTAGAGAATTTTCAAATCCAGACTTTATCCTGAATGCACTTTTAGGCCTCCCATTTGCAGCCACAGGACCAAGCGGATCGGGTATTATCAAATCTACACTGTCTCTCAATATCACAACTAAAGAATTAGAACCAACATTAGTTTCACTCTGCAATGATTGATCACTTAATGTTGTGGATTTAAAGTCATTATTGATTTTTATAGCAAATCATTCCAGTACACCATCCACATGGAAAGATGGATATCAAAATTATAGATCGATTCTAGAATTACATTAAATTTGGATCGCAATGTTTACAATCTAGCAATTCCTCGCGTACCTTGATATGGAAAAGAATTCAAACCATGTTCAATTACAACATTCTTGTAATGGGCATCCAATCTCCATCTTTGAAGTATATAAGATTCTGGTATATGTGTCACATGATTGCGCCATAAAATGAACAAAATATGCCTATAAAGGATCCCCACTATTTCAAATAAGGCACAACTATAAGGCACATGAAGCTCACCATAATTCTCATAACTGACCTTGTCTCAACTGTCTTTTGATTCAGAAAATTACTGACCAAATAAGTTATTCTTGAGTCATCATGTTCTAACTCTTCCGAAAAGAGTGTCATTACAACTACACATTCTTTTTAAATAACTGAAAAATCTTCCTGGTATAAAACTTCAAAACTTGTATCTCATATAGATTCGATGTATAATTAGGCACATAATTCAAACACATGAAGTCTTCTTGAGATTCAGCTCTACAACAGGCAGCGACAACTTTATCGTAGTTGACAAACACAACTTGTTTTGTGTTTGCATTCACAAACCATCAAAAAAGAAATTAATACTCTTAGATCTTTGATTAATTGTCATTCTTGCAAAAAATATCCTTTAGATAAGCATTAACCCAATGTGTACGCACTCTGTACATCTTTACCAACTAATTGTCTTCTTTTTCATCTATATGATATTTTGCATCATCAATCTCTATCATTCCTCATATATGCTTATATTATGGAGAAATACCAAAAAATGAGATCAATGGCTAAATTATCTCCATACTTGTTTATCAGGGGAATTTGTTGCTCACCAATGTGTTTCCTTATATGCCAAAAACAGTAACGTTGCCGAAAATTTAGAAATTATCTTAATAACCGCCTATCTGGGCATCCTGATCAGTAATGATCACCTTTGTTGCAACACGTGTATGCATTTGAGCTATTTATTGAAAAGCTAAATAAATGGATCCCTTTGCTCGTCCGCGAGCAATGCATAATCGAACAAAAGAGACTGCTGATGATGATTTACTCCAGTGAATGGAGCAAAGGGCAGGTTCAAATGATTAGTCATGTATGTTGTGTCAAAAATCACCGCATCAGAAGAACTTAAATAAGAAGATATTGCTCTTCAATCAGCCCAAGAGATACTTCTTAGTGTGCCTGCATGATCAATCTTACTGGTAAAGAAAAATTCTGAATCTGACTCTAGTTTCTCTTGAAAATATTTGATGACAAAATTAAACTCCTGCCCAATATTATTTCTCTTGTCTTGAATAAAATCAATGACTTGTTGGGGACTTACTTCTTCATAATCTTCTCCATCATTCATTGCATTAATAATCTGAGAGATATTAGAAGGACACATTCTTACATTAAGCAAATTGGTCATAATGCTTCTGCTCATCTTGGATCGATGTGTCTGATAAGAGTAAAAGTGATGGACCTTATACGGGCTTGATAAATCATGCGAATGCTAATCAGCAAACTTGGAGACCACCCAAAACCTTCTGTCTAGTAATAAACACAAACGAATATGCATCTCAGCAGGACACTAAACTCTAGTATCAATACGACGGTTGACGATAAGATCTTCTTGTCTTTTGTCACCCAACTTCTTCACACCCTCCTTATTGCAACAATATTTTCTACAAATTACTTCATGCGGAGGCCTACGTGACTTATCTATTCCTTTTTTTCACACCAAAATCTTTTTTCCTTGCATAAGTATTGTAGAAGTTATATGCTTCATCATCTATTGCAAATTGCTATCCTAAAAAAATAACTATGCTTTAAGAATTTCACCATGCAAATTCATTTTCTACCAAAAAAATATTGTATTAAAATAAAAAATTAATTAAAATAGATCTGAAATTTAATAATTAAAGACTACGACCATGGTCGTTACTGTCGCATTCCTTAAATAATTAATAACTAGAAGCTAAACTTGAACTTTAATATATTAAAGGACTGCGACAAGGTCGCACATCTAATGTAATTAAAGACTGCGTCTAAGGTCGCAGTTCTAAAAGGGACTGTGATATAATTTATTAAAAACTGCGACCTTAATCGCATCCTTTATAATGTTTATAATATTACGAAAAGTGTTTTATTAAATACTGCAACTATTGTAACATTCCTTAAATAACTAATGATTAAAAGTTAAGCATGAACTTTAATATATTAATGGACTACGATAAAGGTCGCGTATCTAATGTAATTAAAGAATGCGACTAAGGCACATCTAAAAAAGATTATGATATTATGTATTAAAAACTGCGACCTTAATCGCATCTTTAAAAATGTTTATAATATTGCGAAAAGTGTTTTATTAAATACTGTGACTATTGTCGCAACCCTTAAATACTTAATGATTAAAAAACTAAACATAAACTTTAATATATTAAAGAACTGCGACCAAGGTTGTACATCTAATGTACTTATAAACTGTGACTAAGGTCGCGGTTCTAAAAGGAGCTGTGATATTATGTATTAAAAACTGTGACCTAATTGGCATCATTTACTATAAAATTTATACTAGGTCGTAGTGTCATCTAGGGCACCCAATAATTTTTCAGCTAGAATTGTGATGAAGATTAACATAAATAAAAAAGAAAAAGCAAACCTCTTGATCAACATCCAAAGATCTCCCTCCTGCTGGATTTTCTATATTTTGTGATGAAGTTGAACTTGATGATAAAAGATTCATATTAAGATGGGGAGGAAGGGGGCCAGTGATGAGATGGTGTGTCAGGAGATGAATTATGATTGGGGCTCAACATTAAATAGATAGGCCGAGAGAAATTTGATTGAAAGCTGATAGAGATTTAGGTTTGCAAACTAAAAATCAATATATGATCCCGCTCCCACTTTTTTTAGAACAACATTCTCTATAAATCAAAAATCTAGATCTGATAGCTCGCGGAGACACAGAGAGAGATAGACATAAAAGGGAAATAATAATATAAAAAATATAAACAAATACATCATCCTAAGAAAACTTTCTTTTTTGAACGGTTAGGGCTTTTAGTAATTTTAGTTATTTTCAAAAGCAGGGACGCCATTAAGATTGTTGAATTATGTGGCACATATTATGCCACGTCACCATCGCCTAAGAGGCACTCTTAACTTCAGCTGATATACATTTTTCTATATATATGTGTGTGCGCGTGCGCGCGCTTTTAAGCGACTTGTTTGTTAGTAGCTGCAAGCCTGCAACATGTGGGGGAGAGCTTAAAATCTTATTAGTAGGGTTTTTTTAACCTATTGGAGATAGTAGAAGAAGAAGAAGAAGAAGAGGAAAGGAGCAGTTGAAGGCCACTATCGATAGGCCCCGGATGGCTATCGACAGTGGATACTCGTATAAGCCTAGACAGAAGTAGTGGGTCATCAGTCTATCGATAGGTTTGAATGGCTATTAATAGCTACGGTTCAGACTGTCGATAGACATAGCTCAGTCTGTCGATAGGTGACCATCCTGAGAGTTGGGTCATCTCAGTCTATCGATATGCCTCATTGACTATCGACGGCTAGGGGTTCTGGTAGTTTCTTGATTAAATTCTAATTTTGTTTCTAATCTGATTTCAGAGTTATTGATTTTGTTTTCTTCACGGGCTCTCTGTCGATATATTGAGAGGTATTGTACTCTTATTTGTAACTTGAATTGGTGATTTGATAAGATCTCTTTCCTCTTCTGCTCTGAGGGCGTAGGTAATTACTGAACCTCATTAAATCTGTGTTTTCTCGCGTTCTTTCTCATTTTTTTGTTCTTTCTTATTTGTGATTGTTCTTCGGTATACTCTGATATTTGCATTAGACCTTTGGCAGATCCTAACACATATGAAGGATTTTAAATGGTTGAAGAACTTACCTTGTTTCAGTAATAGATAGGATCATAGGAGTTAATAAAAAATAGTTAGAAATGAGGATTTTCTTTTTAGAAATTTATCATAGAAATTTAAACTTTGTAAGCAAGTCAATTACATTTCCTTTTGGGTAACAATAATTTAGAGAAAGTGAAATCATTCAAAGGATATGGTCATACAAAATGACAGACGATGAGCAAGAAGAGGAAGAAGAAGTGGAAGAAAATCAACAAAAGATTCTAAAATTTATTCAAGAAAAAAAATAAGCGTGTGGTAGTTTATACTAATGATCAGAGTATAACTGTACACGTATTTTGTATTATTTTTATTACATTCTCACATTTATCCTGTAATAAATCCTGCTAATTTTTTGTTATAATGTCTTATTTTGCAGGTTTGTTTTAATTAAGGGAGAGAAGATAAAACCAGATAAAAGCTAATTAAATTCTAATTTAATTAAATGCATTTGATTAACTGAAGATAAATCCAAATAAATACAGTTAAAATCAGATCTAGAAGAATCAATTTGGTTAGTTTGAAGAATGTTTGAAAGAAATTAAAGAAATACCGTGTAGCTTAGGGCTAACGGGTCGTGTCCACGAGGAGGAATGCGATGAAAGCATTTCGATGTTTTGTTTTATAAACAAAGATTGGTGTTGGTGTTTTTTAGGTTGAAAAGAAAATGGAGAGTAGATAAGTGATTTAAAGAAAACTTGAAAATATGGAAAAGATTTTGAAGAAGGTGATCTTTAAAATGATTTGAGAGTGATTTTGTCTGTTTGTTTTTAATAAAGAAGAATCCGGGCTCACTATTCTATTGTTCACCAATAGGTAGTTCTCTTGAAAGTTTAAAATACCTCAATGAGATCATAGACAAAGATTTAAGTCATGTAAAAAGAGATCAAGTAAAACACATAAGATAGTGTTTAGAAATTGACTTTAAGTTTTGAAATCGTTCTTTGAATTGAATATTAAGCTATCAAAGCAATAAAACAAGTATGGAATAAAAACAAGTTCTTTTTAAAATCAATTTCAAGAGTTAGTTCAAATCCATTCTCATCCTCATGTGCCTTCAAGAACACTCGCCAATATACAAGGCTTAATCTAGGCATTCATATGTTTCATTGTGTTCTTTTTTATAGAGATCGATCAAGGAGGAAAACTCATAGAAGAAGGAGAATAGTGAGCCCAGAAAATTGATTTAGCTACTCATGATGATGAAAAAGTAAACAATGAAATGAATTGAAAGCATAAATATACCAGTAAAGTTGAGTAGAGATAAGCAATGGTGATTCTCCTTTGATTGTCACTTCAATAGTCAATTACACACTCTTTCCTCTCTCTCTCACACTTATTGCTGGACTGAACTACAAAAATAAAATTGAGATTCAACTACTCATAAATTATCTAACAATGATTCTAAATCCTAAAAATAAAGCAAGAAACTTAAACTTGTCTTCAATCTCCCTCTTCTCTGTAGAATGCAGTATTTATAGCTGAAAGGAGATAAGGGAGAGTGTGAGAAGATAGGGGAACAAAACGCTCCATATTTTTGTACGGGGGGAAGTTGAAAGTGTATTGCAAAATTTCTTTGAATCAATAAAAAATTACAACAACTCAAAATTTCAACTACAAGAGAGAGAGAAGACACTCAAGCTCAGATTTTCTCTTTGTTCAAGGCTGGGTTCTTTGCGTAGCGGTGAAAATTGAATCTTGTTTTTTGTTGACCGGGTGAACATCAAGCTCTCCTGGAAATCTTCTCCTTGGATCATAGATGGAGTAGCACAACTCCTATCCAATGAAATCTCAAATAGACTTAGGCAAAAACTTGAACTCAGAGAGTTGGTAGAAGAATTTTAACTATTTATGCTGGATGATTGGTAGTGAAAAGTGCATTTTTATCATAACATTTACCATCACATTTTCATATTTATTCATTTAATTCTGCACATTTATTAATATTTTGTGATTTATTATGTGCAGGCCTCGAAATAATAAAAAGAAAGAATTAAAGCCTAAAAAGAGCCCAAAAGCCCACATTTAAAGCCCAAGTGCAAAAGTGCAAATATCAATTGTCAAAGTGCAAATACACAAGGGCTAAAGTTGCAATTATTAAAGATGAGGGAAGGATAGAATTCTACCCAACCCTAAACACTTGCAGATGAGGATGAAAGACAAAGATAAGATGCAGAGATAAGGAAATTCGTTTAAAAGAGATTGGGAGAATTCAAGATCTAGGTAACTTGATTTCTAAGTTATCTCAAAATCCCAAGATGAAGAGCTAGGATCACACTTCCAGAAGCAAACGCCTAGATGAACGGATCAGGAGAGGCCACGCGCCAAAGCGCGTGGCCAGCAGAGCCAGTATTGCCGCAAAATTGCGGCAAAGACCAGGTTTTTGCGGCATTTTGGATGAAGCAGACTACAAGATTTCGTGGGCGACTTTATCCAGGACTCTTCTCCCTTCTGAAGCTATAAATACCCCCTGCAGTGCAACGTACAGAGTGGTCCAGCGAAGAGCCAAGGGCCAAAAGTTAGGGTTTTTAGGTTTTCTTGTAGTTTAGATTTTATTTCTTCCATTGTAAATTTTTATTTTCTTTTTGTGAAAGCTGAGAGGAGATGATGTATTCATGGAGGAAGGGATCCACTTGTACTGATGGTGACAGCCGGTGTAAGTTGTAATTTTCCACCATTGTTTAATAGTCAAATCAAAGCTTGTTTTTGTTCTTTTTATTCTATTCTTGTTTTATTGTGTCTCTATCTTTGTTCTATCATCGTTCTTCTATTTTTTATAACATTGTTTCTTTCTCTAATGTCTTGCCCACCATGAGATCCAACTGCTCCGAGAATACCTAGCCGAAGAAGGAACCTTGATGGCCTATGGCGATGAACAAGTCTTCATAGTTGCTTTTTATTCCATAGTTAAGAAGGCGGACGATCCTATATGCCATGCTTGTACGCCTTCCAAGAAAAGGTAAATCATCGCAACGGTTCAAACGGTAAGCAGACTGAAGAGGTAAGTTTTCTTTTTCTTTTCTTTTCTTTTTGTAGATTAAATCACAACTTCTCCCAATTCTTTATTTGCCGACCCATTGTAAATACCACTTCCTTTCTAATTTAACTAATAAAAATAAAAACTTTAGAGAAACTTGCTTAACGCTTCCATCGCAGTCCCTCCCTGAGGATCACGACTGCATAGCCTTGCTACAGCGGATTAGAATTGAGAACTTGCACATCCTATTCTTAAAACTAAAATACTATGTTTTGTGTGCAGGAAATCTCAATCACTGGATTCAGGTCTCGAGCCCTGCGTTTTGGCATTACTGTGGTATTGAGCGTGGGCATCGAGCTCTGCTGAGAAGCGAGCTTCGAGCCCCGTATCTTGGCTTTGCAATGATGCTGAGACAGGGCTTCGAGCTCTGCGTCTTGGCTTTACAGTGATGCTGAGACGCAGGCTTCAAGCCCCGTGTCTTGGCTTTGCAGTGATGCTTTCGATCCTCACGTCTTAACACTGCATCAATAATTTTTATCAGCCTTGCGTCTGAAGTTTGGGCTCTGCATTTGACTACTTGTCTTCAATGATTTTTAGACAGTCTACAGAACCCCCTCCAAAGTTTTCGAAACTCCGCGGTTGGCTGGGATGGGTTTCAAAACACTTTGAATTTTTCATTTGGCAGCAAGCTCTCAAGACTAGACTGCCAATCTTCTAAGTACCTTGAGCTTGATCTTGTCTGGATCTTGGTCTTCGTGAGTATATTGTTAAACTCTTTGAAGCCACCAGAGATGATCATCGTGAGTGTCTAGATACGCAGTCCAGACCTTCTCGGTGCTCTAGGCTGGTTGTTGGTATACTGTTAAATCGGGGAGTAGTCATCTACTTTCACCAATGTACTGTTGAACTGAATGCAGAAGAAAACTCTGAACATCGGTCTTGTAGACGCAAAGGTCATGTTGCCTTGGAGACGCGGACCTCGTCTAAAGTAAAAACAAGACTTTCATTCATTGGAGAGATGCGAACATTGATTGGTCACTAATGTTGCATATTTAGTATCATATTTCCATACTTATTATAGAATAAAATCTGCATTGTCCTAATTAATTGTTTAATTTATTTGCAGGCCCATTCCTTAAGGAGATGAAGAGAAATGAGCCCAAAAGCCCACCAAATTCTGAATTAAATCAGAATTAATTCGCACTCAGTAAATCAGGGCAAAATAAAGAGGTTGAAAACCGGTTGAGAAGAATCCTCTCATAATCGATCGGTTAAAGCCAAGAATCAAAGGCCATTTCATCAAAATCTTGGACTCAAACGAGAAAACCAACAGAAGATAAAAGTAGAACGTGAAACCGGGGAGACCCACCAACAGGGTGTGGCCACCTGGCCACACCCTGGCCGCAGAAACGCGGCCAAAGCCGTGTTTTCGCAGCTTGGTTGTGGAGTTAGGGGGAGCGTTTGCTCCCCCACTCTTCCCGGATCCTGTAGGTTGGGTTTTTGCCTATAAAAAGCCAGTATTTACACAGAAAATGGGACGATCATGCAGAGATAGGATTTAGCCTAGTTTTCATTTCTTGTAGTTTAGGTCTTTCTTTTCTTTTTATGTAATTTGTAGGTAAGCTTAGGTTAGATGAAGATTCATGTAAGTAAGAGAGAGAGGCTTATGTTGACAGTGACACCGATGTACCCTCCTCCTTTCTTCCATTGTTTCTGCAAGTAATAAAGGTAAATGTTTTTGTTTTATGTCCGTATTTACTTTTGTTTTCTTCTTCCTCTTTCTACTTTACCTCTTTTGTTTTTGATGAGCTTGCAAGTGAATCCTGACGTATAAGTATACAAAAGCCTTTGTGAGTGCCAACGATACTTCATGAAGACGTTCTCCTCCTCAAGATCCGTATCACTTCATTCTTGCAAGGCTTAATGATATAATGCGAACAGGGACTGAGCTCGATCTTATGACCTATGCGTTGAACGCCTCCAAATCAAGGTAGAACATGCAAGGATTCCAGGTAAGTCATCAACCAAACTAGGTGAGTAATTCCTTAATCTTCTTTCTTTTCTTTTATTTCTTAGTTTAGATCGCTAACACAATTTCTTTCACTAAATCTTCCAAATCTTCTTTCATTCTTTTCCAATTCATTTGTACATAGTCATTTTCTGATTCTCCATCTTCTTCATCTACCATTTTTCTTTCTAACTTTAACATAATTCTTTTTCCTTTTTTATTTCTTAAAAATAAAGAAGAACATTTGTTTTGTTTTCATAAAGATTTCAATAAGAACTTTGAACGCTTCCATCACAAACCCTCCTTGTGGATCACGACCCGCATAGCCACTTGCTATAGCGGTAAGAATTGAGCACTTGCACATCTTTATTCTTAAATCTGAAATTCTGTATTTTGTGTGCAGGTTGTACCTCAATCAAAATTTTGGCGCCGTTACCGGGGAGGATAACGTTTTTATTGAAATCTGATTTTTATTGAAAATTTTTTTAGAACTAAAACGAATTTTCTTCTCTGTTGTAGGTTATAGGGCAAGCACAGCAGGAAATTAAGATTGCAGTAACATATAAGTGGTATTGGGCCTCTGCTCTAGAAAGCAGAGACCAATTACCCTCTGCTTTGCCGCGTTTTCATGGCCAAAGCCGCGGATACGCGACAAAAAGGAGTTGACTACTAACGTTATTTTTTTCAGGGCTGCTTAACTTGCAAAATTCTAGTTTTCTGCAATTTGTTTTTTCTTATATGCCATCACCATAAGCCTGCTAATAAACCAACAGTAAAATACTTGTTGAAAAAGATAAAAAAATTGATTAGACGTTTGTATTTTAGGCACGTGTCTTTTCAATTCTTTTATTTTACTGTTGAAGAGTGCTGGAGCAAGGTACGTTCGCATTGTGTGTAGAATAGGGCTCACTTCTTGGTTGATTTTTATTGCTTTGAGTGAATCTTATTTACATATCTTGTACACTTGCACAAACTTATCTTAAGGGCACTAACCCATAACAAGATAAGGTGGGGATTTAATCACCCTTCCTTGGCCCAAAAATCAGATTCCAAGCACTCACTAACCCAAGCCTAACTAAAAATGAGTAGACGTTGGCCCTAGGGACATCTCAGACTCAATTAGGAGATTATCCTAAGGGGGAAAGGTGTTGGAATTTGACTCCTACAAAATCAGTGTCTAGGAAAGGGATTAGGGGCCGAAAGCCCGAAGATTGGTGGTTATTTAATTAAGGAACGTCTTTGACGGAAAACCTCCCACCAATCTTGCCCTGACTTGGCTGATTAGCTTGTGGTAAAAGTCTGCATTAAATCTCCCATGGACAGTCTAATCAGTTAGGAGTCGTCTAGGTCATAGGTCTATCCTAACTTAGTTTAGAATTTTTTCCTTTTATTTGTTTGCTTATTTGTTTGTTTCTTTTCTTTCTTTTTGTTTGTATTCTATTGTGTGATATGGCTTATAATAATAATTTTTCCAACTTCAATAATAATCCATATTACACACCGACTTCATTTTCAGATATTACCAACTCGGCATATCATAACCTTAACCAACCTAGTGTGCCGGATTGGTCTTATCTGAATCAATATAACCCATACCCCCAATCTAATAACTATAATTTCCATAATGATTTCAACTCTTCACAGAGTCAGTGGGGATTCACCTCCCCCGAGTCCAATTTTCAACCAACTTGCCCTCCTTCTCCACCTTGTCCACAATATTTTCAAGAGTCATACTCAGTTCCACCAGTCCAAAATAGAAAACTATCAATTTTGGAAATGAGTATGCGTGAGTCCAAACACAAATCCCAAAATCTGATGGACTCACAATTTCACCACCAATTCCAAGACAATACTTCATCTTTTCATCAAAACAATGAACCTATCAACTATGAAAAGATGCTTGAAGCCATGACTCAGGCTCAAAACGCTCGTAATCGTGACATAGATATGATGGTCCAATCTCTACGTTCCCACCGTTTGACCAGTTCTGATGTCACTAACCATCCTGTTAGAGCCGATGAGTCAGGTTGTTTTGGAAATCAAGGTTCCATTTCAGAACAATCATTTGAACTTACCCAAACTCCAAATTTTGAAAAGGATATTGAAAGTTTGGCAAGTTATCCTTTTCCTGAAATCGAACTTGAAAATGAATATGATCATGAATCTCAACTTAGTGATTCAATTTTACTTCCTGATTCAATAATGACTCCGGTTTCTTCACCTGATTTTAATCTTTTTCCTGAGTCAACATTGAATCCTGTGCCAATTCATCATGAAATTAAATCACCCATTCTTGATGATCATATTGAACTTGACCAATTTTATACTTTTGAAAATCCTATTGACAAATTGGCAAGTTCTCATTTTTTTGATATTGAACTCAATGAGATATGTGACCTAGATTCTCAAATCTGTGATTCAGTTCAACTTTCTGAATCAATATTGACTCCTATTTTGTTACCTAACTTGAGTAATATTTTAGAGTCAGTTTTGATTCCCCCACCTATCATTCCTGAACTTGAATCACCAATATTAGGTCACATTCCATTGTTAGAAAATAAATGTGAACTTGAGTTTCAACTTCTTGACTTGGACCCGCTTCTTGAACCAATCTTGACTCCTGAACCTTTACATGACTTAAGTCACCTTCCTAAGTTGGTATTAGTTCCTATACTTCCTGAGTCCAAGTCAACCGTTCTATCATTTCATACTCCATTTTGGGACGAGGTGGTTGACAAATTTGACTCTGAAATCAGTTATGGAATTTGGAAATTAGATGGGGTCAAGTACTTAATAAAAATCCTTTATGGATTCATCATTTTAATGGGTTATATTAGAGATATTTCTGGTGGGTTTCTCCGAACCCCACGAAAAGTTGATTGGGCCACATTTCGTGGACCAATCAGACCACCACCGGAACCACCTCCTTAAGGTAATATTTTCCTTCCCTTTCGTCTTTTTCATGCATCTATGCATTAATTCATACATTGAGGACAATGCATGAGATAGGTATGGGGGAGGGTCTAACATAACTTAGTTTTTTTAAAAAAAAATATTAACATTTTCTTTCCTTTTAAAAACTTTTTGAAAATAGAAATAATATTTTGACATATTTTTTGTAAGAAATTAAGTTAATTTTAAGGAATAGGAAAATCTAAATTAGGATTTCTTATACTTGGTCAAAATAAGATTATTTGTTTTATTTTTAGGGTTAGGAAGATAATTTGTCAAAGTAATTTAGTCTTGATCTTTACCTTAATGAAATATGCACACTTCATACACTTACACACTTAGGGTTCAAAAACAAAGATTCTTATGCCTTATATAAAAAAAAAAAAGAAAAAAGAAAAAAATATGAACGAATCTAATTATTGATCAGCTAGGTACTTTGGCCTAAGCAAGCCTTAGTATTTATGCGAAAGATGATTAGATAAGTTTGAGAAAAAATATATATAAAAATCCTCTGATTAAGCTGGGTATGTGTGCCTAATAAAGCATAAGTATTCACACCTAAAAGGGGTCCATATAATAAAATCCTTAGTTTTGGCCTTGTTTGCTCGAGTCCTTAAGTCCTTGGGGTGTTTTCTCACCTGGTGCCCTAAGACCGTTTGGTTTGGGAGTCATCGATTAAAGGCTCGTTACATGGGCAGATTAGAAAGCCTAATAGAACTAAGGAATAATACCACCAAAAAAAAAGTATATATATATAAATAAATAAGGCATAAGAGTTAGAGTTAATGAACCCTTAGTCAAAATTTTCACAGTCACAAGGTGCATATGACTTAAGGTAAAGTACTAGACTAGATGAGAAGTACAATTTGACTCCTTACTTTGATTGATAACAAATTTTTGAATAGAGACTAAGTTTAGGAATGAAAAATTCAGTTTTCCTATAACTTATAGATTACTTAAATCTTACAATTATATTTCAAATATTTTTCTCTTTCAAAATGCTTTTCGAAAATATTAACTCTTTGTTTCCCTTTCTTTATGGATTTTGCGGGTGCAATCCGCTGAAAACCCTCACGAGACAAAACTCGTCCTCTAGGGAAAACCTAGAGGTTTAACGGCTTGTTGCACATGCTCAGTGCAATCGCGTGACCTGCGAAAGTGGTCTAATAATCCTTAGTATAGTTTAGTTGTTTTGCTCGAGGACGAGCAAAAGATAGGTATGGGGGTGTGATTGGTCGCTAATGTTGCATATTTAGTATCATATTTCCATACTTATTATAGAATAAAATCTGCATTGTCCTAATTAATTGTTTAATTTATTTGCAGGCCCATTCCTTAAGGAGATGAAGAGAAATGAGCCGAAAAGCCCACCAAATTCTGAATTAAATCAGAATTAATTCGCACTCAGTAAATCAGGGCAAAATTAAGAGGTTGAAAACCGATTGAGAAGAATCCTCTCAGAATCGATCGGTTAAAGCCAATAATCAAAGGCCATTTCGTCAAAATCCTAGACTCAAACGAGAAAACCAACTGAAGATAAAAGCAGAACGTGAAACCGGGGAGACCCACCAACAGGGTGTGGCCACCTGGCCACACCCTGGCCGCAAAAACGCGGCCAAAGTCGCGTTTTCGCGGCTTTGTTGTGGAGTTAGGGGAGCGTTTGCTCCCCCACTCTTCCCGGGATCCTGTAGGTTGGGTTTTTGCCTATAAAAAGCCAGTATTTGCAAAGAAAATGGGACGATCATGCAGAGATAGGATTTAGCCTAGTTTTCATTTCTTGTAGTTTAGGTCTTTCTTTTCTTTTTATGAAATTTGTATGTAAGCTTAGGTTAGATGAAGATTCATGTAAGTAAGAGAGAGAGGCTTATGTTGAAAGTGACACCGATGTACCCTCCTCCTTTCTTCCATTGTTTCTGCAAGTAATAAAGGTAAATGTTTTTGTTTTATGTTCGTATTTACTTTTGTTTTCTTCTTCCTCTTTTTACTTTACCTCTTTTGGTTTTGATGAGCTTGCAAGTGAATCCAGACGTATAAGTATACAAAAGCCTTTGTGAGTGCCAACGATACTTCATGAAGACGTTCTCCTCCTCAAGATTCGTATCACTTCATTCTTGCAAGGCTTGATGATATAATGCGAACAGGGACTGAGCTCGATCTTATTACCTATGCGTTGAACGCCTCCAAAGCAAGGTAGAACATGCAAGGATTCCAGGTAAGTCATCAACCAAACTAGGTGAGTAATTCCTTAATCTTCTTTCTTTTCTTTTACTTCTTAGTTTAGATTGTCAACACAATTTCTTTCACTACATCTTCCAAATCTTCTTTCATTCTTTTCCAATTCATTGGTACATAGTCATTTTCTGATTCTCCATCTTCTTCATCTACCGTTTTTCTTTCTAACTTTAACATAATTCTTTTTCCTTTTTTATTTCTTAAAAACAAAGAAGAACATTTATTTTGTTTTCAGAAAGATTTCAATAAAGAACTTTGAACGCTTCCATCGCAAACCCTCCTTGTGGATCACGACCCGCATAGCCACTTGCTATAGCGGTAAGAATTGAGCACTTGGACATCTTTATTCTTAAATCTGAAATTCTGTATTTTGTGTGCAGGTTGTACCTCAATCAAACATCAAAATGGAGATGCAACTCTCACTTTGTTGAAGTGATGCAGACTTCAAGGTAGAGACGCGGACTTCTCTTTGTTGAAGAAATGCGGCTCTGTTGTTTTGCCATGGTGCGAGTTTCCTTCAAAGTGAAGATGCACCTTTCAGTTGATGTAGAAACGTGGCTCTAAGTGTTACAAATGCGAACTTGCAGCTCTCGCTGGGAGCAGAGGCTCAGCCATCTTGTTTTACCAAGACACGAGATAGAGAATACTGAAGAGACGTGGTCTTTGAAGTGAAGACGCAACTCTCACTTTGTTGAAGTGACACAAACTTCAAGGTGGAGATACGAACTTCTCTTTGCTGAAGAGACGCGGCTCTATTAAATGCGAGACACGTATTATGGGTGCTTTGCCAAGTGTCTGGCAGAGCTTGAAGAGACGTTGTTCTCTAAAAATGCGAGGATTGCATTCTGGGTGCGTTGCCACTCGTCTGGCGATGATCGATCTCGAGATACGAGCCACGTATCTTGGGTGATTACAGTGTTTATAAAAAGACAACAGTTCAAGAGTCACCATTAGACACTTTTCTTTTTCATTAATCTTTGCGTCCAAAACTTTAAGAACTTCAAGAAAAGCTCCGAGCTTTTTCTTCTTCATTTTTTTTCATCTTCTCCAAAGAATTCACCATCAAGATTGCCGCCAAGCCTGTGGTATTCTTCTCAAGAGTAGTTGCTCCAGAGATTCAAGTGGGAGGTTTCTCTATACAGGAGGCCCCCATTTCAGGTAATAAAACCACCCGAATTAGTTTTCATCAT
This sequence comes from Agave tequilana, assembly GCA_038442645.1. Lineage (NCBI taxonomy): Eukaryota > Viridiplantae > Streptophyta > Magnoliopsida > Asparagales > Asparagaceae > Agave > Agave tequilana. The sequence continues at coordinate 43,130 of JAVJIF010013095.1, read as the reverse complement.
TAAAGAACTCAAAGAGTTATCTTAACTCTTAAGGTTATTCTAAGTTAACCCGTCAACACGAGGCTCATGACTGTTTTAATTTTCAGATGTGACTCTTGCGCTGGTAGATAAGACGCGGGTTTGACGACCTCCGCGTCTTCGCTTGATCAGCTTAAGTCTGTGTCTGCTTGTTGAACGCGGGCTTCATTGAGCCTTGAATTTGATCCCAACACTTAGAGAATTTTCTGAGTCGTGAAGTTCAGACGCGATTTTCATGTGGACCTCGTGTCTCTGAGGTTTGACGCGGGTTTAACTGAGTCCTGCATCTGATTCCAACACTTAGAGCAATTTCTAAGTTGTGGAGTTTCAAACGCGGACTTCATGTGAGCCTCGCGTCTTTGAGGTTTGATGCAGGTTTCATTGAGTCTCACGTCTGATTTTAACACTTAGAGAAATTTCTAAGTCGTGGAGTTTCAAACGCAGACTTCATGTGAGCCTCACGTCTTTAAGTTTAGACACGGTGATCGGGGTGGAACGAGCACTTTAAAATGTGTGTATTATGAAATCAATGAAACTGTATGTGTGCTAATGTTCCCTCGATACTTTCGTTATATCACTGGTTCAGCGGGTCAAATCCACAGGGATGGAGGTGATAGAAGCATTAACAGTTTTTATTCACGTCGGTTGTTAACAATTTCTTCTTTGTTAAAGAATGAGAAAAGAAAAAGAAAATAAATCCATAAGTGATAGATGGAGAAGGCGATGAAAATGGTGATGTGATAACAAATAAAAAGTGATGGTGAAGAAAATGAAACAAAGGCGAACTAAGAAAGCGGTGAAGACATTGATAGGAAAATAATAAAAAAGGTTTGAAAATGATGTTTAAAACAAAGTAAAAAAGAAGAAGAAAAACTATGAAAGAAAACTCATGGCTACTAACTACTAATTGCTTCACTAACCATGCTAACCTCTTAGTGATAGTTGCCTCACATGGATCCTTGGCCATCACTAATCTTTGGCTTTAAGAGACAATACAGAGCATGGCACATAAGAAGGTTCTTCCACATTCAAACAACACATCCATACCACATAACAAGTTACAAGCTACTATTAAATCATCAAAATCGGTTAGAAATGAGCATGAAATAAAGAAGACATTGTAAGTTAGTAAGTTAGTGGGTTAGGTGTTAGAAATGTTAGAATGTTAGAATCCATTATCATGAGCCATCAATTGCTCTTGCAAGAGCAAGACCTTGTAGAGGCTACTAGGTTCATGTGGATTATCAAGTAAGTGGTTAGATGGTTAGGTGTTAGTAATTAGATTGCCATGAGTAGAAATGTTAGCTAAGCATCATGTAGAAGATGAAAAAGATTACAATGGAGAAGAAAGGAGACACCTTTACATAGATTGTCACCATCTCTTACATCAATATCTCTCTATCTCTCTCTGAATCTCTCAGCCCTACTACAAGATCTATAAAAAAAAAGAAATTACAAAATAAAAGAGAAAGAAAATCTTAATCTACAACTAGAAGAGAGAAACCTAGCCTATTTTCAATCTGCTTGCGTTTTGGGTCCCCGCAGGGGTATATATAGGCGAAAGAAGGATCTGGAAGGCAAGACGAGGCCACACGTCGAAAATTGATGCGTGGGCCCACCATAGGGCCGCGGAAACATGGCTATAACCGCATTTTCGTGGTCAAAGTAAGGACTTAAGTCCCTAGTTTTGGCGAGCGTATCACCATCGCTTTTAGGACCTTCTTAGTATACTTGGATTCTAGTATATTCGTCCAGATCTTCATCTGACACCCACAAGGGTCTAAGTTCAATGCATCTTCTATAAACTCCCTTGCTTGGCTTCGAAGAAATGTGAATTTAATTACCTAAAAATTGATTTAATTAAGCTTTTATTACCCTTTTGCCTTCCTTGTCTTGATTATCTGCAAGAAGACTCGCGTTTGGAGTTCATGACTTAGAAAATTTTAAGACTTGTATCTGTTCTTTTGAAGTCTCTAAACACGAAATTGGCAAGCTCTGCATCTTAAAATCCTTATACGCTCTTTTAAAATCTGAGACGTGGGTATGGCGAACTCTGCATCTCGAAGTCTTAGACGCGGATCTATAATGTTTGCATCTGGAGTTCATAACTTTAGAAAGTTTTGAGGGCCGCGTCTGCGCCTTTAATGTATGCCCCGTGTTTCAATCATCAGACACAAGTCTAATATCAGGTTTGCATTCAGATCCATATTTTCAATCTTTGCAGAGCGTAGTAAACTCTGCGTCCGCGAGATTCGCGTCTAGAGTTTATGAGATTAGATCTGCATCTGTGTTTCTGGATTCATGTTTTCTGTCTATGCAGAAATTTAACCCTCGGGTTTTTTCCTTCTTGCTGGTTGTGGCCATATATTTAGTGTTGATTCTAGCGTCTTTGCCGCATTCATTGAGGTAGACATGAAATGACCAGTTCGTTCGATTGGTGACCACTTGAGAAGTCAGAACTTCTGTCCAAAGGCGAAGAAGATCCGCGTAGTTCTCAATATACATCAAGACATTGTTAGACATGATGCACCATAAGGTCCTGGATCCTCCCTGATCACAATGAGCATGGTACATTTGAAGGTCACGGGAAAGAGGACTTCACCAGTAAGGTCTCAGATCCTCCCTTCACCAACAGCAAAAAACTCATGCTCATTAGATGACTTTCTGGTGACGGCGCTTCCCACTAAGCGAATGATTATGGCATTGTGAAGACCCTCGCACAAGTTGGTCGGGTGGAATCAGAATGCTCCCTTACATTTCAATCTCGAGAAACACCATTGTTCTCAAGAGGAGAGGAAGTTGGTCTGCTGTTCCCGGCCACAGTCAAGAAGACAAACTTTGTGCATCTTCAGCATTTCAAGAAATGAGTGCAACCTTTCTCTAAGTAAGAAGGACTTCTTTATACTCCTTTGTTGTAACACTCAATCTTAGTGGATAAGATGGCATTTTGTATCACTTTCATATTTTTGAATATCAATAAAGTGACACTTTCTTCTGTCTTCTTATTTGTCTTGGCTTCCTTTTTGCATTGAAAAGCAGACAAGTGAAAGCAATTATCTTTGATTTGTTAGAAGTGTGATATTCTAACTTAACAAGTCAAAGTTGAAAATTTTCATTTAAAGAATTTTAAAAATTACTATCAAAAGTTTTATATTAAACTTGACAGGAGTAGAACAGATTTTATGGACTTGTCATCCTATGGATGAGAATGACAAGTGAAGTTTTCACTCCGCGGGGGATTGTGATTGAGTCTTCATCATTAAAACTCGGTTGGAGATTAGAAATACTGTTAAAGTGTGATATCAATATAACAGTGATTTTAAGTGGACCTGTTATTCTGTTGACGAGAATAACAAGTAAGATTAGACCCGTCAGGGATCTAGATATTTCTTTACCGTCAGAGGTGTGATATTAACGTAACAGATTGGATTGAATCTTGTCAGAGTATGATATTAACTTGACAAGGATGTGAGCTAAAGGTGTACTATTAACTTAGCTCCACAGGAATTTTAGTTTCATTTTAAAAAAATTGAAGATACCACTGTCATAGGTGTAGTGTTAAACTTAACAGTAGAGATAATGCTAGAGGTGTAATTTTGAACTTAATATTGATTATCTCAACTTCGATATGAAAGTTCGAGGGAAAGTCATTGTCATAGGAGTACGATTGAACTTAACAATAAACTGGATGTTAGAGGTGTGATGTTAAACTTAGCATCGTTCATCTCAATTTTGATATGAAAGCTTGAGGAAAGTGACTGTTAGAGGTTTAATATTGAACTTGGCAGTAACTTGATCACTGATCGGTCACATATATTACATATACGTTGTCACATTACCATGTTTTTTATCTAATAAATCCCATTAATAAGTCTTATTCTTCTTTGTTAAATGTAGGCCCATTGCTAAAAGAAAGGGAAGAGAAACGAGCCCAAAAGCCTATCAAAATTCTGATTTAAATCAGAATTAATTAGAAATTAGAAGATCAGAGCAGATCGAGGCAGATCAAAGAGGATGTAATCAGTTGAACATCGGTTAAAATGGATCTTTACAAATCAGTCGGTTTAGAGCCAGAGATAAAAGGCCATTTTGTCAAAACCAGAATCTGAAACGGAAAATCCAGAACCAGATAAAGCTGGATCGCAAAACGAGGAGGTGTACCCCCGGCTGTGGCCACCTGGCCACAGCCAGGCCGCAGAAACGTGGAAAAAACCGCATTTCTGTGGCTGTTTAATTACAGTTGGGGGAGCGTTTTCTCCCCAATCTTCTTACGCCCTCTCCCGTCTAGTTTTTCCCTATAAATACCATTTTCGACAAAGAAGAAGGGAGCGAGACTAGGCTTAAATTTCTTGTTCATTTTTAGGATTTTAGGAGCATTGTTAGATAGCTTGGAGAAGTTATATCTCCTCTTAATTTTTTCAGTTTAGACCAGCAAAGAGAGAAGAGTGGAATTGAGTGTGTAATTCATCTTTGAAGTGACAATCAAAGGAGCTTCTACTCGCTTATTCAACTCAACTCGAATTCGACATGTTTATGTTTGATTTTCATTCTCTTGTTTGTTTTCAGTTCATCATGAGTAACTAAATCATTATCTGGGCTCACTAATTAATCTTTTCTACCTCCTCTCTCTCGACTGAATTTTATGAAAGAACTCTCTTGAATCATAATGCCTAAAGTTAAACTTTATTCTTGAAAGCTCATGATGATGCTCTTCTTTCAAAACTTGGACTTTTAATGCACATATATTTTCAAATCATTTTTGTTCCATACTTGCTTCTTCATGCTTGATGGTTTAACATTCTATTTTTAATGTTGTGTTAAGCAAGACTTCAAGATTTGATCCAAAATCATCTCATTTGTTTTACTTGAACATTAAAAGAAATTATGTTTTTTGCCTATGATAAAAGTGATGCACCAAAAATGTTCTTGAGATAAGTAGTTGAGTAAAAAAATTAGTGAGCCCAGATCGTTTCCTATATAAAAACAACCAAACAATCTTCATCATTTTTTAAAGATCACCTTTTGCAAAGCCTTCTCTAATTTTTAAGTTTTTCTTTTAATCACTTTCTCTCTCTCCATTCCCTTTTCAACTAAAAAACAAACACCATTCTTTGTTACTTAACGAAAGCACCGAAAAGCTTCTATCGCATTCCTCCTCGTGAACATGACCCGTTAGCCCAAAGCTACACGGTAATTCTTATCACTTTGATTTTACAATCAATTTTTGGCGCCGTTGCCGGGGAGGGAATGGTGTAATTATTTTCTAACAAGTTTGGTGTCTTGTTTCAGGAAGTCAAGATTCAGATTTAGCATTCAAGCTTTATAGGAGAAGACTTGCTATTCTGTACCCCTACTCTAGAAAGTAGGAAACAGAATTTCAAGAAATTGCAGTGCACAAGCTGAAATTTTTTGTTGGATTACTAAAAACTCTTTTTTGCAGGACATATTGCTTGCAAAAATAATGTTTTCGTGTTATTATTCTTGCTATATCTGATATTCATAATCCCTGTTTTTAATCTAACAGTAATCTGAGTGATTGTTAATTGCTTAAAAAACGTTTAGACTTGCATTCTAGGCATTTGTCTAATTACGTTTATTTTACAATTACTGTTGAAGATAGCTGGAGACAAGGTACGTATGCATAGCATATAGTTTAGGAAATATTCTTGGGTGATATTTGCTTTTGAATGTTACTTTTCTATATCTTGCACACTCTGCGCAATCAACTCTAAGGGCAAAACCCAAATCAAGATAAGGTGGGGAAGTCATTATCCTTCCTTAACCCATAAACCATCTCCAAGCACGCACAACCCAAGCCTAAGTAAAATCTGATAGACATTGGCCTTAGGGACTTCTTGAACTCACTAGGAGATTATCCTAAGGGGGAAGGTGTTAAAATTTGATACCTGCCAAATCAGTGTCTAGGAAAGGGATTGAGGGGCGAAACCTCAAAGGCTGGTGGTTTGGCTTAATTAGGCCCGTCGCTTTTGCGCGGATACCTCCCACCAATCTTGCCTGACCTGGCTGATTAGCTTGTGGTCAAAGTCTGCATTACCCTCCTGTGGACAATCAACCAGTTAAGAGTTGTCTAGGTCAAGGTTACCTTAGACTAAGCTTGGTTGATTACTCTTGTTGATTATTGGTAAACTTGTTTGTGATTGTGTTTGTGTATGCAAGTGTGGTCAAGAGACCCTAATTCTTCTAGGTTGATTAGAAACACATCACCACCCAAGTTTGAACCAAGACCAGATCCGGTTATGGCTCAACTGACATCTTTGCAGGATAGGTTCTATCCCATTAGAACCTCACTTCCATCTTGCATCCAACTTCCATCGGTGGTGAATACAATTTTGAGCTCAAGCCTCAGTTCATTAACACACTCCCCAAGTTTCATGGCTTAGAGTCCGAAGATGCTTTTTTCTTAATAAGAGAATTTGAGGAAGTATGTCTAATGATGAAAATCCCATACCTTGTAGATGATGCTATTAGGTTGAGATTTGTCCCTTTCGCTCTTAAGGACTTAGCCAAGAAATGGCTTTACAGCTTAGCGGCCGCTCTATCACATCTTGAGATGGTTTGATTGCTAAAATAAAAGAACAATCAATGAGTTTAAGAATTTACCGTGTAGCTTGTGACTAACGGGTCGTGTCCACAAGGAGGGATGCGATGGAAGCTTTTCGGTGAATCGTTTTAAAACAAGAAATTGTGTTCGTTTTTTTTTTATGAAAAGAGAATGGAAAGAAAGAGATGAATGAAAGAAAAATTGCAACTTTTAGAAAAGGTTTTGGAGAAGGTGATTGAGAAAACTTGGAAATTGTTTTGTTGTTTGTAATAATAAAGAAAGTCTGGGCTCACTATCTCACTCCTCAATTGTTCATTCTTCTCTTAAAATGTTAAGTCCCTCAAATGATCATTTACAAAACTTAGAGTTAACTTTTTAGAAAGGTTTAAGTAAAGCACATAAGATGTTAGAAGAGTTGAGTCTTTTTCTTCAAGAAATCGTAGAATCGAATATTAAACATCAAGCACGAAGAAGCAAGAATGAATTAAAAACAATTCAAGAGATGTTCATGAAAGAATTGTGAATTCAACTATCCATACCCATCCTCATGTGCCTTCAAGAACACTTTCAAAATGAAAGGCTTTTAAGTGAGGCATGCATATGAGTCATCGGGTCTTTTTCTTTTAAAAACAGAAGAGAAGAAGAAGAACAAGAGAGAGTGATGATAGCTAGCCCAGAAAACCGTTTAGTTATCCATAGAAAACAACAAAGAAAACATAGACATAATGCAAACCATATTGTACTGCAAGTGGAAGAGAAATTGGCTCGACTTTTGTATTGCTGTCAGTTCAATCTTCAAGTATAAGCTCTCTGTCCTCTCTCTCACAAATTTTGATACTGGACTACAAAGTAAAAAGCAAGATTACAACTTTCGTTCTAGCTAACAAAGAGCCTAAATCCTAAGAAAATAAATACCAAACTTAATCCTAGTCTTCGCCCCATTTTTCCCTGCTGAAACCAGTTTTTATAGGCAAAAACCTAAAGGATAGGATCCTGGGAAGATTGGGGAAGCAAACGCTCCCCCAACTGAATCAGGTAGGCCGCGTTTCCGCGGCCCTGGTGTGGCCAGGTGGCCACACCAAAAGGGGGGGACTTCCTAGTTTTTTGTTTAGCTCGTATTTGCTGCTGGTTTTCTGGTTTCTGCTCTAAACTGTTGACGAAACAGCCTTGATTCTCTGGCTTCAACCGCTCGATTCAAGGAGGATTTTTCTCAACCTCTTGATATGCCTAGATTTAGCCCTGATTTCTTCATTTCGAATTTATTCTGAATTAATTCAGAATTTGGTGGGCTTTTGGGCTTGTTTCTCTTTTCTTTCTTTGAGCACTTGGGCGTACATTTAGCAAAGAAAAAGACAACTTATTAATATAATTTATTAGCTAACAAGTGTGGTAAAGTGATAATATAAATTCAATGTATGTGACAAATCACACCCCCACACTTATCTTTTGCTCGCCCTCGAGCAAAACATCAGACTAGCTTGAATCAATTATTAGACCACTTTCGCAGGTCACTCGATTGCACTGAGCATGTGCAACAAGCCGTTAAACCTCTAGGTTACCCTAGAGGACGAGTTTTGTCTCGTGAGGGTTTTCAGCGGATTACACCCACAAAATCCAAAAAGGAAGAGAAAACAGTTAGTATTTTCGAAAAGCATTTTTTTATTTTTTTTTCTCTTTTTTTTTTTTGGAAGGAGAAAATATTTGAAGTATATTTGTGAGAGTTTAAGTAATCTATAAGTTATAGGAATATCAAATTTATCATTCCTAAACTTAGTCTCTATTCAAAAACATGTCATCAATTAAAGTAAGGAGTCAAATTGTACTTCTCATCTAGTCTATTATTTACCCTGAGTCGTATGCACCATCGTGACTGTGAAGTTTACTAAGGGTTCTTCAACATTAACTCCTATGCCTTATATTTATTTATTTATTTTGTGAAATTTATTCCTCAATTTCATTAGGCTTTCTAATCTGCTCATGTAACAAGCATTCAGTCGGTGACACCCAAACCGGACAGTTTTAGGGCACCAGGTGAGAAAACACCCCTAAGGACTTAAACACTCGAGCAGATAAGGCCACGAAACCAAGGTTTTTATTTATACAATGTACCCCTTTTTGGCGTGAATACTTATGCTTCATGAGGCATAAATACCCAGCTTAATCAGAGGATACACATTTTTTTCAAACTTATCTAATTATCTTTTGCATAAATACTAAGGCTTGCTTAGGCCAAAGCACCTAGCTAATCAATAATTAGACCTTTTTTTTTATAAGGCATAAGAGTCTCTGTTTTTAAACCCTAAGTGTGTAAGTGTATTTTGTGTGCATATGTCATCAAGGTAAATATCAAGACTAAATTACTTTTCCAAATTTTCTTCCTGACCCTAAAAATCAAACAAGTTATCTTATTTTGACCAAGTGTAAGAAATCCTAATTATGATTCTCCTATTCCTTAAATTGACTTAAATGCTTACAAAAATATATCAAAATATTGTCTACCCTTTCAAAAAAAAATATTTTTTTTATATATAATCCATTTTTTTAATCAGTCATGTTAGAACCCTCCCCCACACTTATCTCATGCATTGTCCCTAATGTATGAAAGAAATGTATAAGTGCATGAAATAAAATGGAAAGGAGGAAAGTTACCGATACACTAGGTCAAAAAGACCCATTGCCATTTCATTTACCGGCACCGATTCCAAGAAAGGTTTAAGGCGTTGACCATTTACCTTAAAGTCATTTCCATTCTTGGGGTCACTGATCTCAACTGCACCGTGTGGAACACGGTTTTTACAACGAATGGCCCAGTCCATCTCGATTTCGATTTTCCTGGAAAAAGATGAAGCCTAGAATTATAGAGCAAGACTTTTTGTCCAGGGACAAAGGTTTTTCTGATGATGTGCTTGTCATGGAAAATCTTGACTCTATCTTTAGTGATCCTAGCATTTTCATAGGCCTCATTTCTCAATTCCTCTAATTCGAAAAGTTATAATTTCCGAAGGTCACCGGCCTTAGTCAAGTCAAATTCAACTGCTTGATTGCCCATAAGACTCGGTGCTCTAACTCAACGGGCAAGTGACAAGGTTTGCCATAGACTACCTATAGGGAGACATTCCTAGAATAGTCTTGAAAGCGGTCCTGTAGGCCCATAGAGCATCTACAAGTTTGATGGACCAATCTTTCCGATTTTGGTTCACAGTTTTCTCCAATATAAGCTTGACTTGTCTATTTGAAACCTCAACCTGCCACTGGTTTGAGGATGATAAGGTGTGGACAAATTGTGAGTTATGGCATACTTTCGCGTAAGGGCTTCAAAAGATCTATTGCAAAAGTGAGTGTCGTTATCACTGATGATAGCACGAGGGGTTCCGAAGCGGGAAAAAATGTTCTCTTTCAAAAACTTTATGACAACTTTGTTATCATTAGTTTTATAAGGAATGGCTTCTACCCACTTGGACACGTAATCCACAGCAACCAATATGTATTGGTTCCCAAATGAATTAGGAAATGGACCCATAAAGTCGATGCCCCAAACATCAAAGAGTTCTATTTCTAGAATTGGGTTGAGGGGCATCATATTTCGGTGTGAAATCCTTCCTACCATTTGGCATCTAGGGCACGTCTTGCAGAATTCATAAGCATCCTTGAACAGAGTGGGCCAATAAAACCCACTTTGTAGCACCTTTTCAGCAGTCTTGCGGGGACCAAAGTGTCCACCGCATGCAAGTTCGTGAAAGAAAGATAGAACACTCCTAACCTCCTCATCGGGAATGCATCTCCTAATAATTTGGTCAGAACAGTACTTAAAAAGATACGGTTCCTCCTAAAAGAAATACCGGACTTGGGATAAGAACCGGTAAACATCATTTTTGGACCAATGAGACGGAGTTTGATTTGTGACTAAGTAATTCACTATATCAGCAAACCAAGGTTCCCTAGAGATAGCTAAGAGATGTTCATCAGGAAAATCCTCATTTATAGGTAATTCGTTGCATGGAGAATTAGGGATCCGTGAGAGGTGGGCAGTAACGACATTTTCTACGCCTTTCTTATCTCGAATCTCAAGATCGAATTCTTGAAGAAGGAGGATCCAACGAATGAGTCGGGCCTTGGCATCCTTCTTCATCATGAGGTACCTAAGCGCAGAATGATCGGTAAAAATGGTGGTTTTGGACCCTAGTAGGTAGGGACGAAACTTCTCTAAGGCAAACACTACTGCCAAGAATTCCTTCTCGGTCATAGTGTAATTCATTTGAGCATCGTTTAGAGTCCTACTAGAGTAGTAGATCACATGCTGCTTGTTATCAATGCGTTGTCCTAGGACAGCGCCTATGGCAAAATCAGAAGCATCGCACATGATCTCAAACGGCTTAGACCAATCCGGTGCAGATATGATTGGTGTAGAAATAAGCTCTCTCATAAGCTTCTCCCAAGAATTTATGCATTCAGTATCGAAAGTGAAGGACACATCCTTAGCTAACAGATTAGTCAAGGGCCTAGCATTTTGCTAAAATCCTTGATAAATCGTCGGTAAAAACCAGCGTGTCCTAAGAAAGATCTAATGTCCTTAACGCATTTGGGCATGGAAGCTTAGCAATAACCTCGATTTTGGCTCTATCCACTTCAATTCCTGTCTTGGAGATTTCATGACCCAAGACAATTTCATGTTTTAGCATGAAGTGGCATTTCTCCCAGTTCAGTGTCAGATTCTTCTCAGCAGAATATTGGAGGACGAGTTCAAGATGGTGGAGACATTGATTGAATGAATCTTCGTAGATGGAGAAATCATCCATGAAGATTTCTAAGAAGCGTTCTACCATATCTGAGAAAAGACTCAACATGCAACGTTGAAATGTTGCTGGGGCATTGCATAAGCCAAAGGGCATTCGACGATAAGCAAATGTCCCAAATGGACATGTGAACGTAGTCTTTTCTTGGTCCTCAGGAGCGATTGGGATCTGGTTATAGCCCGAGTAACCGTCCAAGAATAGTAATACTCGTGACCCATCAAACGTTCAAGCATTTGATCAATGAAGGGAAGTGGAAAATGGTCCTTACGAGTTGCAGCATTCAGTTTCCTATAGTCGATGCAAACTCGAATTTCGTGGGAAGTCGAGTTTGAACCAACTCTTTGTTCTCGTTTTCCACTACGGTGAAACCAGATTTCTTTGGGACCGCGTGGACAGGACTGACCCATTGGCTATCAGAAATGGGATAAATTATCCCATTATCTAAGAGTTTTATGATTTCAGTATGAACAGCCTCTTGCATTATAGGGTTTAACCTACGCTGCGGGTCTCTTTGGGTGTGGCGTCTTCATTGAGATGGATGCGGTGTTGAACGATGGTTGGACTTAATCCCTTGATATCAGTCAAAGTCCACCCGATGGCTTCCTTATGTTTTCTTAGAATAGCTTTCAAATCTTTTTCTTCCTTGTCATTTAAGTGGGAGGCAATGATGACAGGAAAGGTCTCTTGTTCGCCTAGATAGGCGTACTTGAGATGCGCAGGTAGGGCTTTCAATTCTAAGGAAGAGGAAGGCTCACTAGAAGGACTAGTCAAATCTGTTGGCTCCATAGTTGGTGAAATGGGGTTTGAGGCCCAGTTCATAGCAGAATCTACAACCTGATCAAGATTAAAGTCGTCAGACTCTAACCCGAACTCACTCTCCATTTCTGATTCCAATTCTTCCCCGTGTTCACTTGTCAAGTTCTCAATAAGGTTGACTTCAAATGTTTGGTCCTCAAGATCGCGGGGTTATTTTTCTAGATTGAAGACATTGACTTCTCTAGTCATGTCCCCAAAGGTTAACCTCATAGACCCATTCCTACAATTGATGATGGCATTAGCAGTAGCAAGGAATGGTCGACCTAGGATGATAGGAGTTTGAGCCCTACGATTGGAGTTGGACACAGGTTGTGTCTCCATAACTATGAAATCGACAGGGTATATGAACTCTCCTACACGGATCAGGACATCATTAATTTCTCCTTTTGGAACTTTAACAGAACGGTCGGCCAGTTGGATGGTGACTCGAGTTGGACTAAGGTCACCCAACCCGAGTTGTTGATAAACAGAGAATGGAAGCAAGTTGATACTTGCCCCCAAGTCAAGAAGTGCACGACTAATCACGACTTGTCCTTTTGTGCAGGCAATGGTGGGACTACCTGGATCCTTGTACTTGACAGGGATAGGACCCGATAACAACTTACTAATATTAGTGGCTAAGAAGACCTTCTTTGGAACGTTAGTCTTTCTCTTCTTGGTGCACATGTCCTTAAAAAATTTAGCATAGGAAGGAACTTGTTGGATGGCATCAAGGAGTGGCACATTTATCTTCACTTGGTTAAACATCTCGATTATCTTGTCCATGTGAGGATTTTGCTTGTTATTTTTCAACCTATTAGGAAATGGTACTATAGGCTGGTGCACTTGGCTGGCTGACTTGTTTTTTTCAGACTCATCAGAATTGGAAGAAATTGGATTAGATGAGGTGGAGGCTTGATTGTGGTTGTGCTGAATGGGATTGGGTGGTGTTGACACTTGGTTATCAACTCTCTTTCCTAACCTCAATGTATGGATAGGATGACATTGATTGAATGAAGGATCCTCAGCCAAATGAGCTTGTTGGGAATTCCTCGGATTGGTGACTGGCTGACTAGGCAGGGTGCCCTTTTGTCTCTCATTCTGTGGGTTGGCTAGTTGACTCATTTGAACCTCTAACCTCTGAATGGTTTGCATGAGAGAGTCTTGGTTTTTCATATATCGTTCCATGTTTCTTTCAAAGTCAGTCATTCTCCTTTCTAATTGAAGATTCTGGAAGGAGGATTGTGGAGCTTGATTAGGAAAGTTCTGTTGATAATTCAGAAAGTTTGGTGGATGGTTGGGAGAATTATTATGGAAATTGGAGAAGTTGGGTTGATGATTGGAAGAATTATTACCATGATGGAAGTGGCTAGCATGATTTGATCGTGAATGGTCAGAGTTATTCTGGCTCCATGAGAAATTAGGGTGATTTCTCCAGCCGGGATTGTACGTTGGAGCGTAAGGGTTATTGTTCGGCCTTGAAAAGGCCGCATTCATCGGTTCATGGTAGGATTGCTGAGCCTGAAACACTGGGCACTCCTCGAACACATGATTCATGGCTTGACAGTAAGTGCAGCCTGGGAGTGGAAATTGGTTCGGGCTGACTTGATTGACTGGACTTGGTTCTTTCGTTTCTAGAGCTTCCAGGCTTCTAGCCAAATTAGCTAACTTAGCCTCATTAGCGATAGACGATTCGATGGAATGGAGACCTCCTTTTGAAGAGATGGAGTTAGGATTCCTAGAGGTCTCACTTGCAGATTCCCATTGGATGGTCTTCTCAGCCAAATTTTCATTCAAATCCCATCCTTCATCTTCATCTTTCTGCAAGAAACCCCTTGGCACATACTTTCTAAGAGGGTTTTGGTGGAATAGTCTAAACCGTCATAGAGAATTTGGCATTGTCGCCATTTCTCTATTCCATGGTATGGACATTGGACAAGGAGGTCCTTAAAGCGTTCAAAGTACCTCCAGAACGGTTCACTGGGTTCTTACTTGAATTGCATGATCGTCTTTCTAATGAGAGCGTTTTTATGGATAGGATAGAATTTCTTCAAGAAAACCTTGATGAAACCATCCCAGGATGTGATGGAACCGGCTGCTAAGCTGTAGAGCCACTTCTTTGCTAGGTCCTTAAGTGCAAAAGGGATAAATCTCAACCTAATAGCATCGTCTACAAGGTGTGGGATTTTCATCATTAGACATACTTCCTCAAATTCTCTTATGAAGAAGTAGGCATCTTCGGACTCTATGCCATGAAACTTGGGAGTGTGTTGATGAATTGAGGCTTGCGCTCGAATTGTATTCACCAACCGATGGAAGTGAAATGCAAGATGGAAGTGAGGTCCTAATGGGGTAGAACCTATCCTGCAGTGATGTTGATTGAGCCATTACCGGATCTGGTCTTGGTTCAAACTTGGGTGGTGATGTGTTTCTAGTCAACCTAGATGAATTAGGGTCTCTCGACCAAACTTGCATACACAAACACAATCACAATCACAACAAGTTCAAACAACAGTCAACAATAGAAATCAACCAAGCCTAGTATAAGGTAACCTCGACCTAGACAACTCCTAACTGGTTGATTGTCCACAAGAGGTAGAATGTAGACTTTGACCACAAGCTAATCAACCAGGTCAGGGCAAGATTGGTGGGAGGTTTTCCGTCAAAGACGTTCCTTAATTAAATAACCACCAATCTTCAGGCTTTCGGCCCTCAATCCCCTTCCTAGACACTGATTTGGCAGGAGTCAATTTCCAACACCTTCCCTCTTTAGGATAATCTCCTAGTGAGTTCGAGATGTCCCTAAGACCAACGTCTATCAGATTTTACTTAGGCTTAGGTTTGTGAGTGCTTGGAGTCTAATTTTTGGGCCAAGGAAGGGTGATTAAATCCTCGCCTTATCTTGTTGTTGGGTGTTGCCCTTAGAATCAATTTGTGCAGGTGTACAAGATAAATCAGATTCACTCAAAGCGATATAAATCAACCAAGAAATGAGTCCTATTCTGAATGCAATGTGTACGTACCTTGCTCCAGCACTCTTCAACAGTAAAGTAAAGGAATTGAAAAGACTCGTACCTAGAATGCAAATGTCTAATCAATTTTTTAACTTTTCAACAAGTGTTTTACTGTTGACTTAAAACAGGGATGTTAGATAGCAGAAATAGCACAAATTTGACATATAAAAACTTAAATTTTTGCGAGCAATATGTCCTGCAAAATAAAGTTTTTAGTAGTCCAATGAATTTTTTCAGATTTTGCAAAGCAATTTCTTGAAATTCTGTTTCCTACTTTCGAGAGTAGGGGCACAGAATTTGCAAGTCTTCTTGGCAAAGCTTGATTGCTAAATCTTGATCTTCGAGTCCCTGAAACAACACAGAAAACTTGTTAAAACAACTATACCGTTCCCTCCCCGGCAACGGCGCCAAAAATTGATTGCTAAAATAAAAGAAACAATCAATGAGTTTAAGAATTTACCGTGTAGCTTGTGGCTAACGGGTCGTGTCCACAAGAAGGGATGCAATGGAAGCTTTTCGGTGAATCGTTTTAAATAAGGAATTGTGTTCGTTTTTTTTTTTATGAAAAAGAGAATGAAAAGAAAGAGATGAATGAAAGAAAAATTGCAACTTTTAGAAAAGGTTTTGGAGAAGGTGATTGAGAAAACTTGGAAATTGTTTTGTTGTTTGTAATAATAAAGAAAGTCTAGGCTCACTATCTCACTACTCAATTGTTCATTCTTCTCTTAAATGTTAAGTCCCTCAAATGATCATTTGCAAAACTTAGAGTTTAACTTTTTAGAAAGTTTTAAGTAAAGCACATAAGATGTTAGAAGAGTTGAGTCTTTTTCTTCAAGAAATCGTAGAATCGAATATTAAAACATCAAGCGCGAAGAGCAAGAATGAATTAAAAATAATTCAAGAGATGTTCATGAAAGAATTGTGAATTCAACTATCCATACCCATCCTCATGTGCCTTCAAGAACACTTTCAAAATGAAAGGCTTTTAGTGAGGCATGCATATGAGTCATCGGGTCTTTTTCTTTTAAAAAAAGAAGAGAAGAAGAAGAACAAGAGAGAGTGATGATAGCTAGCCCAGAAAACTGTTTAGTTTCCATAGAAAACAACAAAGAAAACATAGACATAATGCAAACCATACCATACTGCAAGTGGAAGAGAAATTGGCTTGACTTTTGTATTGCTGTCACTTCAATCTTCAAGTACAAGCTCTCAGTCCTCTTTCTCACAAATTTTGATACTGGACTACAAAGTAAAAAGCAAGATTACAACTTTCGTTCTAGTTAACAAAGAGCCTAAATCCTAAGAAAATAAATACCAAACTTAATCCTAGTCTTCGCCCCATTTTTCCCTGCTGAAACCAGTTTTTATAGGCAAAAACCTAAAGGATAGGATCCCGGGAAGATTAGGGGAGCAAACGCTCCCCAACTGAATCAGGTAGGTCGCGGAAACGCGGCTTGGGCCGCGTTTCCGCGGCCCTGGTGTGGCCAGGTGGCCACACCAAAAGGGGGGACTTCCTGGTTTTCTGTTTAGCTCGTATTTGCTGCTGGTTTTTTGGTTTCTGCTCCAAACTGTTGACGAAACAGCCTTGATTCTCTGGCTTCAACCGCTCGATTCAGGGAGGATTTTTCTCAACCTCTTGATATGCCTAGATTTAGCCCTGATTTCTTCATTTCGAATTTATTCTGAATTAATTCAGAATTTGGCGGGCTTTTGGACTTGTTTCTCTTTTCTTTCTTTGAGCACTTGGGCCTACATTTAGCAAAGAAAAAGATAACTTATTAATATAATTTATTAGCTAACAAATGTGGTAAAGTGACAATATAAATGCAATGTATGTGACAAATCATGGTTTCATCAAGGTCTTCTTGAAGAAATTCTATCCAATTCATAAGACGGCTCTCATTAGGAAGAACATCTGCAATTCAAGTAAGAACCTAGTGAACCATTTTGGAGGTACTTTGAATGCTTTAAATACCTCCTTGTCCAATGTCCTCATCATGAAATAGCGAAATGGCGACAATGCCAAATTCTTTATGACGGTTTAGACTATTCTATCAAGACCCTTTTAGAAAGCATGTGCCAACGGGGATTCTTGTAGAAGGGTGAAAATGAAGGATGAGATTTATATGAGAATCTAACTGAAAAGACCATCCAATGGGAACCTACTAGTGAAACCTCGAGAAATCGCCTGAATTTCTCATGGAGCCAAAATAACAATGACCACTCACGGTCAAATCATGCAAGTCACTTCCATCATGCCAATAATTCTTCCAATCATCAACCCAACTTTTCCAATTTCCATCATAATTCTCCCAACCATCCACCTAATTTTTCAAACTATCAACAAAACTTTCCCAACCAAACTCCATTATCTTCCTTTCAGAATCCTCAATTAGAAAGGAGAATGACTGACTTTGAGAGAAACATGGAAAGATACATGAAAACCAAGATTCTCTTATGCAAACTATACAGAGGATAGAGGTTCAAATGAGCCAATTAGCCACTCCACAGAATGAGAGACAAAAGGGTACCTTGCCTAGTCAGCCAATAATCAATCCTAGGAATTCTCAACAAGCACATTTGGCTGAGGATACATCATTAAATCAATGTAATGTTATTCATACATTGAGGTCAGGAAAGAAAGTTGATAATCAAGTGTCAACACCAACCAATCCATTCAGCACAATCACAATCAAGCATCCACCTCATCTAATCCCACTCCTCCTAAATCTGACGAATCTGAAAAAATAAGTCAACCAGTCAGGTGCACCAGCCTATAGTACCATTTCCTAATAGGCTGAAAAACAATAAGCAAAATCCACACATGGATAAGATAATTGAGATCTTCAATCAAGTGAAGATAAATGTGCCACTTCTTGATGTCATCCAACAAGTCCCATCCTATGCTAAGTCTTTTAAGGACATGTGCACCAAGAAGAGAAAGACTAATGTACCCAAAAGGTCTTCTTAGACACTAACATTAGTAAGCTACTGTCGGGTTCGATCCCTGTCAAGTACAAGGATTCAGGTTGTCCCACCATTGCCTGCATCATAGGACAAGCCGAGATTAGTCGTGCACTTCTTGATTTGGGAGCAAGTATCAACTTGCTTCCATTCTCAGTTTATCAACAACTCAGGTTGGGTGATCTTAGCCTAACTCGAGTCGCTATCCAACTGGCTGACCATTCAGTTAAAGTTCCGAAAGGGGAAATTAATGATGTCCTTATCTGGGTCGGAGAATTTATTTACCCTGTTGATTTCATAGTCCTAGAGAGACAACCTGTGTCCAATCCTAGGGCTCAAACTCCTGTTATCCTAGGGCGACCATTCCTTGCTACTGCCAATGCCATCATCAATTATAAGAATGGGTCCATGAGGTTAACATTGGGGACATTACTAGAGAAGTCAATGTCTTCAACCTAGGAAACAATCCCATGATGTTAAGGACCAAGCATTTAAAGTCAACCTCATAGAGAACTTGACAAGTAAACACAGGGAAGAATTGGAATTAGAAACTGAGTGTGACTTCGGGTTAGAGTCTGACGACTTTAATCTTGATCAGGTTTTTGAGTCTGCTGTGAATAGGGCCTCGAACCCTATTTCAACAAATATGGAGCCAACTAATTTAACTCATCCTTCCAGTGAGCCTTCCTCTTCCTTAGAATTGAAAGCCTTACCTGCGCATCTCAAGTACGTCTATCTAGGCGAACAAGAGACCTTTCCTGTCATCATTGCTTTAAATGACGGGCAAGAAGAAGTTCTTAAAGCTATTCTAAGAAACATAGGGAAGCCATTGGTTGAACTATGACTGATATAAAGGGATTGAGTTCAACCATAGTTCAACATCACATTCATCTCAATGAAGATGCAACACCTAAAATAGACCAGTAACGTAGGTTAAACCCTATAATGCAAGAGGTTGTTCATGCTAAAATTGTGAAACTCTTAGACAATGGGATAATATATCCCATTTCTAATAGCCAATGGGTCAGTCCTGTCCATGCGGTTTCAAAGAAATCTGGTTTCACCGTGGTGGAAAACAAGAACAAAGAATTGATCCAAACTCGACTTTCCATGAAGATCCGAGTTTGCATTGACTATAGGAAGCTTAATGCTGCAACTCGTAAGGACCATTTTTCACTCTCCTTCATTGATCAAATGCTTGAACGATTGGCGGGCTACGAGTATTACTGTTTCTTGGACGGTTACTCAGGGTATAATCAGATTCCTATTGCTCCTAAGGACCAAGAAAAGATTA
Source organism: Agave tequilana (assembly GCA_038442645.1). NCBI lineage: Eukaryota > Viridiplantae > Streptophyta > Magnoliopsida > Asparagales > Asparagaceae > Agave > Agave tequilana. The sequence goes on along the minus strand of JAVJIF010013095.1, from coordinate 23,690 downwards.
CGTTCACATGTCCATTTTGGACATTTGCTTATAGTCAAATTCCTTTCAGCTTGTGCAATGCCCCTGCAACATTTCAACGTTGCATGTTGAGTCTTTTTTCTGATATGGTAGAACGATTCTTAGAGATCTTCATGGATGATTTCTCCATATACGGAGATTCATTCACTCAATGTCTCCACCATTTAGAACTTGTCCTCCAACGTTGTGCTGAGAAAAATCTAACACTGAACTGGGAAAAATGCCACTTCATGGTAAAATATGAAATTGTCTTGGGTCATGAAATCTCCAGAAGGGAATTGAAGTGGATAGAGCCAAGATTGAGGTTATTGCTAAGCTTCCCATGCCCAAATGCGTGAAGGATATTAGATCCTTCTTAGAACTCGCTGGTTTTTACTGAAGATTTATCATGGATTTTAGCAAGATTGCTAGGCCCTTGACTAATCTTGCTCAATTGAATTACACTACTACTGAGAAGGAATTCTTGGCAGTAGTGTTTGCCTTAGAGAATTTCGTCCCTACCTACTAGGGTCCAAAATCACCATTTTCACCGATCATTCTGCGCTTAGGTACCTCATGATGAAGAAGGATGCCAAGACCCGACTCATTCGTTGGATCCTCCTTCTTCAAGAATTCAATCTTGAGATTCGAGAAGAAAGGCGTAGAAAATGTCATTGCTGACCATCTCTCACGAATCCCAAATTCTCCATGAAACGAAGTGCCCATAAATGAGGATTTTCCTAATGAAAATCTCTTAGCTATCTTTAGGGAATCTTGGTTTGCTGATATAGTGAATTACTTAGTCACAAACCAAACTCCGTCTCATTGGTCCAAAAATGATATATACCGGTTCTTATCTCAAGTCCAGTATTTCTTTTGGGAGGAACCGTATCTTTTTAAGTACTGTTCTGACTAAATTATTAGGAGATGCATTCCTGATGAAGAGGTTGAGAGTGTTTTATCCTTTTGTCACGAACTTGCATGTGGTGGACACTTTGGTCCCCGCAAGACTGCTGAAAAAGTGCTACAAAGTGGGTTCTATTGGCTCACTTTGTTCAAAGATGCTTATGAATTTTTCAAGACATGCTCTAGATGCCAAATGGTAGGAAAGATCTCAAAACGAGATATGATGCCCCTCAACCCTATTCTAAAAATAGAACTCTTTAATGTTTGGGGCATCGATTTTGTGGGTCCATTTCCTAACTCATTTGGAAACCAATACATATTGGTTGCTGTGGACTATGTGTCCAAGTGGGTAGAAGTCATTCCTAGTAGAACTAATGATAACAAAGTTGTCATAAAGTTTTTAAAAGAGAACATTTTATCATGCTTCGGAACCCCTCGTGCTATCATCAGTGATAATGGTACTCACTTTTGCAATAGATCCTTTGAAGCTCTTATGTGAAAGTATGCCATAACTTACAAGTTGTCTACACCTTATCTCCCTCAAACCAGTGGGCAGGTTGAGGTTTCCAATAGACAAGTCAACCTTATCTTGGAGAATACTGTGAACCAAAACCGAAAAGATTGGTCGACCAAACTTGTAGATGCCCTATGGGCCTACAGGACCGCTTTCAAGATGATTCTAGGGATGTCTCCTTATAGGTTAGTCTATGGGAAAGCTTGCCACCTACCCGTTGAGTTAGAGCATCGGGCCTTATGGGCAATCAAGCAGTTAAATTTTGACTTGACTAAGGCCGTGACCTTCGAAAATTACAAATTTTCGAATTAAAGGAGTTGAGAAATGAGGCCTATGAAAATGCTAAGATCACTAAAGATAGAGTTAAGATTTTTCATGATAAACACATCAAAAGAAAAACTTTTGTCCCTGGACAAAAAGTCTTACTCTATAATTCTAGGCTTCATCTTTTTTTAGAAAAATTAAAATCAAGATGGACTGGGCCATTCATTGTCAAAACCGTGTTTCCACACAGTGCTGTAGAGATCAGTGACCCCAAGAATGGAAATAACTTTAAGGTAAATGGTCAACGTCTTAAACCTTTCTTGGAATCGGTGCCGGAAAATGAAACGGCTATGGGTCTTTTCGACCCAGTATATCGGTAACTTTCCTCTTTTCCATTTTATTTCATGCATCTATACATTTCTTTCATATATTGGGGACAATGCATGAGATAAGTGTGGGGGAGGGCTCTAACATGACTAATATATATAACTTAAAAAAAAAGAAAACAAAGAATATATATATATATATATATGTAAAAAACTTTTTAAAAGGTAAGAACAATATTTTGATATATTTTTTGTAAGAAATTAAGTCAATTTTAAGGAATAGGAAAATCATAATTAGGATTTCTTATACTTGGTCAAAATATGATAACTTGTTTGATTTTCAGGGTTAGGAAGAAAATTGATGAAAGTAATTTAGTCTTGATCTTTACCATGAAGAAATATGCACATTTTTTACACACTTACACACTTAGGGTTCAAAGACAAAAATTCTTATACCTTATAATATATATATATATATATATATATATATATACACACACACACACACACACACACACACACACACACATATATATATATATGTTGGCCCAGAGGCCTTCCACTCTAGTTTTGATGATGATTAACTCATGTAGTTATGTTTACTAATAATCTTGTGATGTTTAGTTTCAGATCATTAATCAAGATTTTAGTTGGTGATTGCTTCAACAAAGGAGTTTTGAAGCCTTTCACATGGTGATTCCAGAGCCCGAGCATCTAGATCATACATAGCACTCGTTGGAGTCTAGCTCGGTGGATCACGGTTTGGATCGACTCGACTTGAAGATGGAGATCGTTAAGAAGACTTAGGTATCCTAGTTTAGTTTGTGTTTTAGATCCATGTGTAAAGATTAGATAGTGTGATATGCTCAAGTTCACAACACACACGTTTCATGTTTTGGATATTGGTTTTTCGGTTTTGGTTTAACCGATATTGGTTTTCATGAATAGATAGATCAAACAAGTTTAAATGGTTTAAATGTATATTAGATATGTTCTATATACATACATGCTTCATATCTAAACAAACTTATTTTGATATGCCTATCCATGTGTTTTAGTGTTTTGGTATTTTAACAAAACATATTTTGGTAATTAAAGTTAAAAACATGAATATATATGTTTCTTGTATATTGGATTTCTATCCATATGCAACTTTCTTCAAAGTGTTTAAGTATCATGTTTTTATATTTGGATGAGTTTTTGACAAAACAAATTTTCTTTTGAAAAATCAAAGTTTGGAAAAATACAGTTTTTGGTTTTCGGTAATTTTTCCATAACACAAAAATGGTTTAAAATGTTTGATATTTGTGTTGAAATTTTTATCACATGTTTATATATCATATATAAAGTTAGAAACTATTTTTGTGGATTTTTAAAAGATTTATGAGATTTATTAGAATTATTTAAACCCAGTTTTCTGACACAGATTGCCTTCTGCTAGGCTCTGGCGGTCGACTGGGCCGGTCGACCGGACCCAGAGTCGGTCGACCGGGTCGGTCGACCGACGTGCACAGACCTGTGCACGTTGGCCAGGTTCCTGGGTCGGTCGACCGGGCGGTCGACCGGCCAGAGAGCTTTGCTCTCTGTTTTTTGACGGTCGACCGCGGGCTTCCAACGGTCATAAATATGACCGTTGGCGGTCGACCGGGCGGTCGCGCCGCCAGCTGTCACAGGCTGAAAAATCAGCCTAACGGCTAGTTTTATTTTGGGGCTATAAATACCCCATTCCTTTGGGATTTTGGTTAAGGTTTTTTAGAAGAAAAATTTCCCTATTCTCTGGTTTTTAAAACAAGTTTTCAAAAGTGTTTAAGAGCCAAAAAGATCCATCTTATTTGTTTTAAGTGTTTTGTTTTATTTCAAAGAAATTAGGGTTTTGGGAATTAGTTTGATCTAAAATTTCTATATCTATTTTGGTGTTTTCCCAAGAGAATTTCTTTGATCAAAACACTTATTTTTCCACACTTGAGCTATATCTCATATCCTATTCTATTAGGATCTTTTATTTGTGGGAAAAGAGATTGTTTGTGGTTGAAAGATACCACCAAGTTGTAAACCCCTTTCTTTGTGGATATCCCTCTTTGATAGAGGTGGATTTGGATTGTGGGGTGCTCCCTCTTTGGTAGAGGTTGAGATTGTGGTTTACTCCCTCTTGGTGAGGTGGAGTTGGTATTGTTTTGGTATCCCTCTTCGGTAGAGGTGAATTGTGGTTGTATTGCCTCGGTGGAGGTTGTATTGGCTGAGAGAGGAGTTCGGTACTCCCGGTTGTATTTGTACAAAATCCTCGGTGGAGGTTCCCTCGATGGGAGTCCTAGGTGGACAAGTTAGTGGATTAGAAATCCTTCTCGGTGAAGGCGGGGACGTAGAGCTCGGTGCTCAAACCTCGAAACACATCTTGTTATTTGCGTTTGATCCATTGACTCTTAACTCTCTCTCTCTCTCTCTTTATTTGTGTTGTGCATTGCATCATTCATATTATCATATCTTATATGCTTGTGTTGTGCCTTGCATTGATTCATATTGCCTATATCTATATGCTTGGTTGTGTTTGCTTGTGTGCCTCACTTGTGCTTAACCACGAGAGCTTCATATAGCGCCTCAACTCTTATTCAGAGGAATCAAGAGGAGTTAGTCCAGAGCCCTTCACGGGGAATTCGGCTACACTCGTTGGTTGCACTAAGTGTTGTTGCAAATTAGTTTTAATTTCCGCATTTAGTTCATTAGATTAGCCTTATCACCTATTCACCCCCCCTCTAGGTGATTTCAATTGGTATCAGAGCCTACGCTCCTGATATTTAGGTTAACCACCTAGGAGTGAGATCTTGGTTTGCTAATCTTCATTTGCATATGCACATATATAATTTGCACTCATGGATAGCCCTCCTATGTTTGATATTTTCAGACATGATATTTGGAAGGCCAAGATGAGTTGTCATTTGAAAACCTTAGGACATAAAGTTTATCATGCCACTACTAAGAATCCTACCCCAATGATAGCAAGCATAGAAAGGCCAATGCACTAGCCCTTAAGACACTTAGAGCATCTCTTGATAAAGATCTTTTATATGTGTTTGATCACTATAATTCGGCTTTTACAGTTTGGAGCATTTTGACTTCTCCCGAGCTACCAAAGATTATCGATAAGATGAGGAGATCTAGGAGAGACAAGTCCGACGAGCGTTGCCTCATGGTCCAAGGGAATGACTCCCTTGAGGTACAATCGGAATCTCAACTAGATGATAGCTCTAGTTCCTATTGCTATGGGTGTTTAGAAGTACAAACCTTAAATGTAGAACTTGCTATAAAGCTTGAAAAATTTTTGGAAAAACATGACCGTTTGAAAAAGAAAAATTTTGAACTAAAAGAAGAATATAAGGAATTGTGTTCAAGTTTGAATTGATTTTGCAAGAGAAGGAAGAGATTGCTAGTGAACGTGACTCACTTAAATCTCAACTAGACCTTGCCCTAAAGGAAAATGAATTTTTGAAAAGTAAAAATGATTGTGATGATGTTTTGAAAAACAATGAAGTTTTATCTTCAAAATTAGATTTTATTTTAAAGATAATCATTCTTTGAAAAATGAAATTGATTTCATCACAAAAGAATTAGATTTAGTTTTAAAGAAATTGAATCTTTAAAAATTGATATAGACTCACATGTTTGCCATACTAGTGTAGCTTCACCAAGCACATCTATTGCATGCTCCACTTTATCTTCTAGTATTGAAAATGATATAAATGTTTTGAAGAAAAGTGTTGATTGTTTGGGCTCCACTTTGAGCCAATGTGCTTTGAATCATACATGCTTGGAATCCTTGGTTCGAAAGAAACAAGTTCCATCTTTGCATGCACACCCTCCACGGCATACACATGCTCCTCACGTACACACCCATCACACTTTGTATGCTCATGTGTACACTTGTACATATTGTGGACGTAAGGGCCACCTTGCTAGATTTTGCTATGATAGAATACATGATGAAAATTTAGCAAATAATTTTGTTTGGGTTAGGAAAGGGACTAACCCCCATGGACCTAAAAGAGTATGGGTACCAAAGAATACCCCTATTGTATTTGATGTAGGTGTGGGCTCTCACATGACGTGAGAGTAGCGGTACCTTGGAGTGGATGCGTTCCGAGCTTCATGATGACCATTTGGATGCATCACTTTCAAGGAAAGGTTTGGTGGGAAGACCAACCTTCATCGGTTTTGGTATCGATCTCTAACTCCCGTTTTTATTACATACTTTCACATCATTGATTTATAGCATGTCATGTTTTGCTGTTCATTATGCTTATGCCATGTTCATTAGATTAGTGATATCATGTTTAGTTATTTGAGACACCCATGTTTTATATGGATCTATATCTATGTGTTCTCACTTTGTTTTTAACTAATATGTATGTCCTAAATCTAATGCACATGCATATACATAATGATCATATGGATGTTTGTGATGTTTTGTTTTAATGCTTCATGTTTTGATTAGTATGTTGAATGCCATGATTATTAGACCATTGACATGCATGTATAGCTTTTGAGATCACCCTTGATTAGATGGACCATTATTTTTGTGTTCTCACCATTGTTTAGCTATTATGTATTTCATAGTTCTAATAGCATGTGGATTTACATAATGATCATGTTTATGTTTATCATGTGGTTTTATGTCTTGTTTTAAGCTTCTTGATTTGATTACATGTTTAGGTGTTAGTTTTCATTAAAACTAGGATTTATACTTGTATATATAGTGGACCACAATAAATCTCTATATGTTTGTGTGCTTGAATGCCTATTTGTACCCATTAGATGTGCTAGTATAGTCTAGTTTTGATGATTCATGCATCTTAAACTTGTATTCCAATTTTGGATATGTTTTTATGATCATATATTTGACTTCATGTATATGTCTATTTTGTCCAAACTATTGATTATACATATACATCCTTTGAGCCACGTGCCTTCATGCATATATTTTATGGACTCAATTGTGTTTAGGGATATGTATGTATACTCCTTGTTTTGTCATAACATACATATGCCTTGAAGTACAAATTGTTTTAATGAAAATTTAGTTTTTGACGATTTTCATGTTTTCTCGTTTTAAGGAATATTGAGCTTAAATGCCTATTTTTATGATTATGTTCGTCACATTTTACTTGTACACTCACCTTTCTTGTTTACTCATGTTTGTTTTCATGAGTCATATTCATGCTTCATTTGATCTTGAGTGTTGGCTATCATGTGATTTACATGGTTTTCATGAAATATACTTTTGTTTTATTCCTTACTTGAAGGATTTCGTACTAGTTTACAAGTTTTTTTCATTTAACTAGTTTCGATATTCTTCGTTTTGGTAGAGTTTTTTTTCAAACATACTATATTTTTCAAACCTATTTTTTAAAACCCCTACCTTCCACGGGCGGTTGGATGGGAGTCCATGCCTTGTATGCTTATAGTGAAAATCATTTTAAACTTGAGCATGAAATGGGTGGTAGATGATATTAGGTATACACTTGATATTATTGTTGTTTCAATTGGTATCATTGGATCTTTCCAATTGGTATCAATATTGACATTTTTGTATACTCATATATTGTTTTTGTGTATGTATGCTTTCATTTGGTATCATCTATTTTGATTGGTACTCATTTTTTATACACCTATACATGTTTTATTTGTGCTTACTATATCCCTATATTGTTGAGCACAAATGTTGAATATGCTAAGCTTAATTTTTAAATGACTATTATGTTTCAATTGACTAGTTTTCAATTGGTATTCAATACAAGCTTATGCACCGATTTATTTGGTATTTCATAAAGGGGGAGAAAATTCGTATTTTTATCTTTCAATTGGTATTTTGTTTACCTTGATATTTCACTCTCACACTTTATGATTATTTTTGGTATCATATGTTCAAAATGAAAATTACTTACTATTGGTATCAAGATGCTTATTTGTTTACTCACAATTGGTATCAAGATTTTTGTGTACTTTCAATTGGTATATATTGATTATCTTTCAATTGGTATCATGGTTCACTTATATTGATATGTTTTAATTGGTATCATGTTGGAAGAATATGTTTTATTGTTTATTTGTCACCCATTTATTGATCTTTTGTTTCGAACAAAAAGGGGGAGAAGAATTTGTTGGTTTTGTTTTTACTTTAACCCCTTTGTTAATGATTGACAAAAGGGGGAGAAGAATTTGAGTTTATATGCATGTTTCTATGATTATGCATGTTTTTTGTTGGTATCAAGTATTGGTATCAAGAGTGTTTGTTTTAAGAGCATGTTTTTTATTGGTATAAAGAGCATTATTCAAGAGCTTGTTTTAGTTTGATTTTTATTGGTATCAAAGAGCTTGTTTTATGTTTTATGCATATTGATGCATTTCATGTTTGGTATCAAGAGACATGTTTTTATATTTGGTATCTTGTTTATGCATGTCTATGCATTTTCATGTTTAATATTCATTGTATATTTATTGTTTATTTGTTATGCATGAGTTAAGGGAGAGCTTCTTTGAAGCTTAACTTTAATCCATGCATATATAACTCCATGATTTTTTCATCATCAAAAAGGGGGAGATTGTTGGCCCAGAGGCCTTCCACTCTAGTTTTGATGATGATTAACTCATGTAGTTATGTTTACTAATTATCTTGTGATATTTAGTTTCAGATCATTAATCAAGATATTAGTTGGTGATTGCTTCAACAAAGGAGTTTTGAAGCCTTTCACATGGTGATTCCAGAGCCCGAGCATCTAGATCATACATAGCATTCGTTGGAGTCTAGCTCGGTGGATCACGGTTTGGATCGAGTCGACTTGAAGATGGAGATCGTTAAGAAGACTTAGGTATCCTAGTTTAGTTTGTGTTTTAGATCCATGTGTAAAGATTAGATAGTGTGATATGCTCAAGTTCACAACACACACACGTTTCATGTTTTGGATATTGGTTTTTTCGATTTTGGTTTAACCGATATTGGTTTTCATGAATAGATAGATCAAAACAGGTTCAAATGGTTTAAATGTATATTAGATATGTTCTATACATACATGCTTCATATCTAAACAAACTTATTTTGATATGCCTATCCATGTGTTTTAGTGTTTTGGTATTTTAACAAAACATATTTTGGTAATTAAAGTCAAAAACATGAATATATATATATATATAATATATATATATATTATATATTATATATATATATATATAATATATATATATATATATATATATATATTATATATATATATATATAATATGTTTCTTGTATATTGGATTCTATCCATATGCAACTTGCTTCAAAGTGTTTAAATATCATGTTTTTGTATTTGGATGAGTTTTGGACAAAACAAATTTTCTTTTGAAAATCAAAGTTTGGAAAATACAGTTTTGGTTTTCAGTAATTTTTCCATAACACAAAAATGGTTTAAATGTTTGATATTTGTGTTGAAATTTTTATCACATATTTATATATCATATATAAAAGTTAGAAACTTTTTTTGTGAATTTTTAGAAGTTTTATGGGATTTATTAGAATTATTTAAACCCAGTTTTCTGACCCAGATTGCCTTCTGCCAGGCTCTGGCGGTCGACCGGGCCGGTCGACCGGACCCAGAGTCGGTCGAGGGGGTCGGTCGACGACACGTTGGCCAGGTTCCTGGGCCGGTCGATCGGGCGGTTGACCGGCCAGAGAGCTTTGCTCTTTTTTTTTTTACGGCCGACCGACCGGTCGACCGCGGGCTTCCAACGGTCATAAATATGACCGTTGGCGGTCGACCGCCAGCCGTCACAGGCTGAAAAATCAGCCTAACTGCTAGTTTTATTTTGGCTATAAATACCCCATTCCTTTGGGATTTTGATTAAGGTTTTTGAGAAGAAAAATTTCCCTATTCTCTGGTTTTTAAAACAAGTTTTCAAAAGTGTTTAAGAGCCAAAAAGATCCATCTTATTTGTTTTAAGTATTTTGTTTATTTCAAAGAAATTAGGGTTTTGGAAATTAGTTTGATCTAAAATTTCTATATCTATTTTGGTGTTTTCCCAAGAGAATTTCTTTGATGAAAACACTTGTTTTTTCACACTTGAGCTATATCTCCTATCCTATTCTATTAGGATCTTTTATTTGTGGGAAAAGAGATTGTTTGTGGTTGAAAGATACCACCAAGTTGTAAACCCCTTTCTTTGTGGATATCCCTCTTTGGTAGAGGTGGATTTGGATTGTGGGGTGCTCCCTCTTTGGTAGAGGTTGAGATTGTGGTTTACTCCCTCTTGGTGAGGTGGAGTTGGTATTGTTTTGGTATCCCTCTTCGGTAGAGGTGGATTGTGGTTGTATTGCCTCGGTGGAGGTTGTATTGGTTGAGAGAGGAGTTCGGTACTCCCGGTTGTATTTGTACAAAATCCTCGGTGGAGGTTCCCTCGGTGGGAGTCCTAAGTGGACAAGTTAGTGGATTAGAAATCCTTCTCGGTGAAGGCGGGGACGTAGAGCTCGGTGCTCGAACCTCGAAACACATCTTGTTGTTTGTGTTTAATCCATTGACTCTTAACTCTCTCTCTCTCTTTTTATTTGTGTTGTGCATTGCATCATTCATATTGTCATATCTTATATGCTTGTGTTGTGCCTTGCATTGATTAATATTGCCTATATCTATATGCTTGGTTGTGTTTTGCTTGTGTGCCTCACTTGTGCTTAACCATGACAGCTTCATATAGCGCCTTAACTCTTATTCAGAGGAATCAAGAGGAGTTAGTCCAGAGCCCTTCACGGGGAATTCGGCTACACTCGTTGGTTGCACTAAGTGTTGTTGCAAATTAGTTTTAATTTCCGCATTTAGTTCATTAGATTAGCCTTATCACCTATTCAACCCCCCCCTCTAGGTGATTTCAATATATATTTTATATATATATATATATATATATATATATATATATATAGGCAAATCTAATTATAGGTGCTTTGGCTTAAGCAAGCCTTGGTATTTATGCAAAAGATAATTAGATAAGTTTAAAATATATATATATATGTATGTATGTATGTATGTATGTATGTATATAAATCTTCTGCTTAAGCTGGGTATTTGTGCTTCATGAAGCATAAGTTTTCACGCCTAAAAGGGTACATTTTATAAATAAAAACCTTGATTTCATGGCCTTGTTTGCTCGAGTGTTTAAATCCTCAGGGGTGTTTTCTCACCTGGTGCCCTAAGACTATCCGGTTTGGGTGTCACCAACTGAAGGCTCGTTACATGGGCAGATTAGAACGCCTAATGGAATTGAGGAATAAATACCACCAAAAATAAATAAGACATAGGAGTTTAATGTTAAAGAACCCTTAGTCAAACTTCACGGTCACAAAGGTGCATATGACTCAGGGTAAAGTAATAGACTAAATGAGAAATACAATTTAAATCCTTACTTTGATTAATGACATGTTTTTGAATAGAGACTAAGTCTAGGAATAAAAAGTTTGATATTCCTATAACTTATAGATTACTTGAACTCTTACAAATATACTTCAAATATTTTCTCTTTTCAATATGTTTTTCGAAAATACTATCATTTTTTCTCTTTCTTTATGGATTTTGTGGGTGCAATCCACTGAAAACTCTCACGAGACAAAATTCGTCCTCTAGGGGTAACCTAGAGGCTTAAAGGCTTGTTGCACATGCTCAGTGCAATCGAGTAACCTGCGAAAGTGGTCTAATAATTGATTAGGATAAGTTTAATGTTTTACTCGAGGGCGAGCAAAAGATAAGTGTGGGGGTGTGATCGGTCACATATATTGCATATATATTGTTACATTACCATATTTTTTTTATCCAATAAATTCAATTAATAAGTCTTATTCTTCTTTGTTAAATGTAGGCCCATTGCTAAAGAAAAAGAGGAGAAACGAGCTCAAAAGCCATCAAAATTCTGATTTAAATCAGAATTAATTCGAAATTAGAAGATCAGGGCAGATCAAAGAGGATGTAATCGGTTGAACATCGGTTAAAATGGATCTTTACAAATTAGTCTGTTTAGAGCCAGAGATAAAAGGCCGTTTTGTCAAAACAGAAGCTAAAACGGGAAATTCAGAACCAGATAAAGCTGGATCGCGAAACGAAGAGATGTACCCCCTCGGCTGTGGCCACCTGGCCACAGCTAGGCCATGGAAAAACGGCCAATGCCGCATTTCATGGATGTTTGATTACGGTTTGGGGAGCATTGTTCCCCTAATCTTCTTACACCCTCTCCCGTCTGGTTTTTCCCTATAAATACCATTTTCGACAAAGACGAAGGGAGCGAAGACTAGGATTAAATTTCTTGTTTATTTTTAGGGTTTTAGGAGTATTGTTAGATAGCTTGGAGAAGATCTATCTCCTCTTAATTTTTTTCAGTTTAGACCAGTAAAGAAAGAAGAGTAGAATTGAGTGTGTAATTCGTATTTGAAGTGACAATCAAGGGAGCTTCTACTCAATTATTTAACTCAACTCGAATTCGGTATGTTTATGTTTGATTTTCATTCTCTTGTTTGTTTTCAGTTCATCATGAGTATCTAAATCATTTTCTGGGCTCACTGATTAATCTTCTCTACCTCCTCTCTCTCGACTGAATTTTATGAAAGAACTCTCTTGAATCATAATACTTAAAGTTAAACTTTATTCTTGAAAGCTCATTATGATGCTCTTCTTTTAAAACTTGGACTTTAACGCTCAAATATTTTCAAATCGTTTTTATTCCATACTTGCTTCTTCGTGCTTGATGGTTTAACATTCTATTTTTAATGTTGTGTTAAGAAAGACCTCAAGATTTGATCCAAAATCATCTCATTTGTTTTACTTGAACATTAAAAGAAATTAAGCTTTTTGCCTATGATAAAAGTGATGCACCAAAATGTTCTTGAGATAAGTAGTTGAGTAAAAAATTAGTGAGCCCAGATCTTTTCCTATATAAAAAAACAACCAAACAATCTTTATCATTTTTTAAAGATCACCTTTTCCAAAGCCTTCTCTAATTTTTAAGTTTTTCTTTTAATCACTTTCTGCCTCCCATTCTCTTTTCAACTAAAAAACTAACACCATTCTTTGTTACTTAACGAAAGCACCGAAAAGCTTCTATCGCATTCCTCCTCGTGGACAAGACCGTTAGCCCAAAGCTACACGGTAATTCTTATCACTTTGATTTTACATCAATCACTGTTAGAGGTGTGATATTAAATTTAACAATAATCTGTCCAAGGTGTAATATTAATATGACAAGAGTTGATTTGTGATATGAGCAATTTTGAGGACCAACAATTTTATTGAGGAGAATTAGCAAGTGAAGTTTGGGTTGCCAGAGGTGTTGTTTAACTCGACAATTTTGAAGACTTGTGACTCCATGTAAGGGAGCGACAAGTGGAAGTTCATATTCGCTGGGGAGTATTGAAACTCTTTTTCACTGTTAGAGGGTAGTATTAAAATAACAGTGATTGAACTTGTGGACCTACCACTCTATGGGAGGAAATTGGTAGGGGACTCTGGTGGGAAATAGAATAAATTGTCAGAGGTGTAATATTAACTTGACGAATCCTATTGGGGATTAAGGAAAATGGCTTGCCAGAGGCTTACTGTTAACATGATAAGTTGATTGGAGTTCTTTTTGCATCATTTTATGCCACCTCACCATACTTTATGTTAAAAAAAATGGATTTTATTGCTTTTCTTTCTTATTTTTAGGTCCATACTTTAATGGAGAAGAAGGCCCAAATCTTAGGATTTTTAAGGAATTAAAGTAGTTTTTAGGAGCCCACACCATGAAGTCCAATTCTGAAACGATCCAAAGTATATTCTCCAACTTGTAGAAGCTCCAGCTGGGCACACGTAGCACAACAGAATGTCAGAGAATTAATTGGCGCAACGGCCAAGATGCTGCCGAAGAAATGAGGCCCTAGCCGCAGATCCATAGTACTTCCTTGGCCGTTGATCAAGCGATTGATCCTACGGCTATGGTGGGACGTTATTTTCTCCTAAAGCCCATAAATAGACCCCAGGGCCTCTGTAAAAAAGGGAGGAAAGAATAGCATTTTATTTTGGGAAATTGTTAGGATTTTCTTTAAGTCTCTTTAGTCTTCTTGTGTAATTTTCATTTCTCCTTCTAGATCTAGAAAAGAGAGAGTCAGGGTGAGAGATCTCTGTAATTGAAGAAGTGACACTCAATACAACGGCTCAAGCTTTCTTTCCTCAAGTTTTTTCTTATTCTATTGCATTTACTTTCAAGTTCTTACTTTCTACATTTGCTTTCTACCATGTATTCTTGCTTGTTCTTCTTTACTATGGCTAACTAACTCACTAACATGACTAACTAACTTCTAACACTACTAACTACTAATTCTTGGGTAATTTCTAACTCATATGAATTGTTGGATGTTTTTATTTCTAAGTCTTGTAATTAACAAGTTTTTTATTTCCAATAATGATGAGTAGTGTTTCAATTCTAGTGAATGCTTTGTATTACCTTCATATGATTCATGTGTGCCTCATTTAGAGCCTTGTCTCTTGAACAAGTGCCTTGATGGAACATGAAGATGGATCACTTTAGTATGCTAACTCCTATTGTACAAGTTTCTTATTTCATGCTAGCTTGTTATAGCTTTAATGGACTAATAAATCTTACATTCTTGTTTAGCATACCTAAGTGTAAATACCTATGTTCAATTATTGAGAATCTATTGGGAGCCAATGATCCAAGGAGGCTACCTAGCCAAGCTTAGATGAGAACACAACCTCAAATTGGGACAACATTGATTTGACAAAGCAAGATGTACTATTGCCAATGAATCTACATGAGGCATGAATTACCCAACGAGCTTAGTAAGTTAGTAGTGTAGAATGTTAGTTAGTCATGGTTTTCTTTTAACTGAAATTTAAAACTCCTTTCTAAAAACTTTCTTTTGTCCAACATCACCGTTTTTCTATACATCTTTCATTCCGTTTTCTATTCCATTTTTCTTTTCTTAACAAAACTCTACAAAATTCTTCAATCTCTTTCTAACTTGTTTTGTTTTTCCATTTTTAAACAAAGAAGAACTTCCGTTTTTCCTCTCAAAACTTTAACATAAAAACCGCGCTTCCATCGCTAGTCCTCTCGGCAGATACCACCCGTTATAGCTTGTGCTACGAATGGTGATTCGAAGGAATAAAGTAAATCTTCATACATATTCAGAGTTTTATCATCATCACACGGACATGAACGGTTTACTCTAAACTCTTGGTCAATTCAATTCCTCCCTTTGATCAAATTTTTGGCGCCGTTGTCGGGGAGGGCGACGGTTTTTATTGTGTTTTTGAACTAAAACGAATTTTTCTTCTCTGTTGCAGGTTACAGGTTGAGGAAATAGGAAATCAAGAGTTGCAGTAATATATAAGTGGTCTTGGGTCTCTGCTCTAGAAAGCAGAGACCAAATACCCTCTGAATTATCGTGTTTTCTCGGCTCTGGCCACGGATCTGCGGCAAGAAAGAGTTCACTACTCACAATCTTTTTTACAGGACCGCTTGCTTTGTAAAAATATAGCTTGCTGCAAATTTATTTCTTGTATGCTATGACCGAGAGCCTGCTAATAAACCAACAGTAAAACATTCATTGAAAAGTTTAAAAATTGATTAGACGTTTGCATTTTAGGCACGTGTCTTTTCTATTCATTTACTTTACTGTTGAAGAGTGCTGGAGCAAGGTACGTTCGCATAGCATATAGAATAGGACTCATCTCTTAGTTGATTTACATCGCTTTGAGTGAATCTTGTTTGTGTATACTATATACGTGAACAAATTGACTTTAAGGGCACCACCCAATAAACAAGATAAGGTGGGGATTTAATCACCCTTCCTTGGCCCAAAAACAACATTCCAAGCACTCACAATCCCAAGCTTTTAAATAAAAATTGATAGACGTTGGCCCCTAGGGACATCCGGGCTCGATAAGAGATCAGCCGTGGTTGGAAATTGTTTTTGGTTCATACTCCAGTCAAATCAGTGTTTAAGGTTGGGGATTAAGAGGTTAAGCCTCGAAGATACCGTGGTTTGGCGTAATTAAAGCCCGTTACTTACGCATGGATACCTCCCACCGTATTTTGCCCCTACCTGGCTGATTTGCTGTGGTCTGACTCGAGCAACAACGTTCTTCAGTTCATCGAACAGTTAGGAGTCGTCTAGGTCTAGGGATCCTAGATAGCTTGTGATTATTTTTCATTATTTTTGGTTTGTTAATTTCCCTTTTTCGCTTGTTTGCTTGGTGAACGTTGTCTGTGATTATGCATGCAAGAGTGGTACCGGGATCCAATTCATCAAGACTTGTTAGGACTTCTACACTTGCACCACTTCCTGACACAATCCCAATCATGGCGAACCCTACTTCTCTCCAAGACAAGTTCTACCCCATTCGCACTTCACTTCCTTCAAGCATTCTTCTATCTGAGATAAATGGAAACAATTTTGAGCTTAAACCTCAGTTCATAAACACGCTCCCTAGGTTTCATGGACTAGAATCCGAGTACGCATATTTCTTCATTCGTGAGTTTAAATAAGTGTGTTCGATGATGAGAATTCCCCAATTGGGGAAGACGTTGTTAGATTGAGCTTCATTCCCTTCGCACTTAAGGACATAGCTAAGAAGTGGCTATATAATCTGCCTACTAGTTCTATCTCATCATGGGATGATTTTGTCAAAGTCTTTCTGAAGAAGTTCTATCTGATTCATAAAACGGCCCTCATCAGAAAAAATATAATGCAGTTTAAGCAGGAAACAAGTGAACCATTCTGGAAGTATTTTGAATGGTTTAAAGATTTACTAGCCCAATGTCCTCATCACAACATAGAGAAGTGGCGGCAGTGCCAATTCTCTATGACGGACTAGACTACCAAACTAAGACGCTCCTTGAGACTATGTGTCAAGGGAAATTTTTGAAGAAAGATGAGAATCAGGGTTGGGACCTCTTTGAAGCTTTAGTAGAAAAACCATTCAGTGAGAGTCTTACCCCGAGAAAACTAACCCACAACTTCCAGAACTGGTATGCATTCGATTGAATCTTCTATAGCTGCTGAGGAAAAAATACACAATTGATGAAGAGGCTAGAACTACTCGAGGCTAGAGAACCCAATTCAGTGAATCAGGTCAACCCAACACTAGTGATCAATCCGAGTTGTACCTACTGCCATGCTCGCAACCACCTATTTGAGGAGTGTCCTGTCTACTAAGTTCAAATGTACCCTGAAAACATGAATGCAGCATATGCCAGATCCAACTACAATCCATACTCCAAACATACAACCCAGATGGAGGAACCATCCAAATTTCTCATGGAGTCAGTCTGGTCATGAGCAACCAAGGCAACAATTCACACCAATACCCTGCTCAGTCTCATCAACCCAGTTTGCACCAGAGTCAACCGAACTTTCAAGCCAATTACCAACATAACTTCCAGCCCACATATCAGCAACAACAACCATAGAATCATCCAGATACAAAATTGTCAGATTTGAAAGAATGATTGAAACCTTATCCAAAACCCAGGCCTCAATGATGAACAACCACCACCAAGCTATCAATAGGTTAGAGGTTCAGATAGGTTAACTGGCTAACTCATTAAATGAAAGACAAAAGGGAACACTGCCAAGTCAGCCATTGCCAAATCTTAAGAACCCCTTTCCTATTCATGAAGCTGAAGACATAGGTCCAAGTCAATGCAATACTGTTCATATCTTGAGATCTGAAAAACAAATGATAATCAGGTTTCTAGTCATCCTATTCCTAATAAATCAGTGTCAAATTCTTCTTTAATTATACCACCAACTCAAAATGATCTATCTTCAAGTTCACAACCGTCAACTTTCAAGTCCAATAATAAAGACAAAACAGATGAGCAACCTTACAAGCCTATTGTGTCATTCCCTAATAGGCTAGCAAATAACAAGACTACTGCTCAAATGGAGAAGATTAGGGAAATGTTCAAATAGGTTCAGATCAATGTGCCCCTTCTTGATGCCATATAACAAGTCTCATCATATACAAAATTCTTAAAAGATATGTGCACCAAGAAAAGAAAAACAAATATTTCAAAGAAGGTCTTCGTTGCATCAAACATAAGTGAGTTGCTCACCGGGCCCATTCCTGTGAAATACAAAGACCCCGGGAGTCCAACCATTTCCTGTATCATAGAGCAGACCACAATAAACCGGCCTTACTTGATTTATGAGCCAGCATCAATCTACTTCCCTTTTCTGTGTATTAGTAACTCAGGTTGGGCGACCTCCGTCCAGCCAGAGTTGCTATACAATTGGCAGACCGATCTATAAAGATTCCCAAGGGGGAGATTATAGATGTTCTCATACGGGTCGGGGAATTCATTTACCCCGTGGATTTCATCGTTCTAGAGACACAACCCGTACACAATCTGAAAGCACAGACCCCTATCATTCTAGGACGATCCTTCCTAGCCACCGCAAATGCAATCATAAATTGTAGGAACGGCTCGATGCGTCTGACTTTTGGAGATATGACGAAAGAGGTAAATGTTTTTCCACCTGCGAAAACAACCTCGAGACTCGGATGATCAATCATTTGAAGTGAACTTAATTGAAGGACTAACAAGTGAACACGACAAGAAGATTGAATATGAGTCTGACGGAGAATTCGAATTGGAGTCTGATGACTTCAACCTTGACCAAATCATTGAATCCACAGTAGAGTGGGCAACAAGCGCAACCCCTACCCTTCCCCTACAAGAAGAACAGCCATCAATAGATCACGTCCCCTCTTCTGAGCTTAAAGTTCTTCCTAGCCATCTCAAGTACCAATACTTGGGTGAAAAGGAAGCTTTCCCAGTGATAATAGCGTCCCATCTTACGGAATAACAGGAAGAGGATCTTTTGTGGTGTTAAGAGAAAATCGAGAAGCCATTGGTTGGACCATGGCTGATATAAAGGGAATCAGTTCATCCATTGTACAACACCGGATTCACTTAATTGAAGATGCAAAGCCAAACACGACCCACAGCGTCGACTAAACCCAATCATGCAAGAGGCTGTCCGAGCTGAAATTCTTAAGTTGCTAGACAATGAGATTATTTATCCCATATCTGACAGCCAATGGGTTAGTCCAGTCCACGCTGTGCCAAAGAAGGCTGGCTTTACTGTGGTAGAAAATGATAAGAAGGAATTAGTACAAACTCGTCTTCAACGAAGTTTCGAGTCTGTATTGATTACCGAAAATTGAACGCTGCCATATGTAAAGACCACTTCCCTCTTCCATTCATAGACCAAATGCTCGAGAGACTAGCTGGACATGAATACTATTGTTTCCTGGATGGATATTCAGGATACAATCAAATCCCTATTGCTCTTGACGATCAAGACAAGACTACTTTCACCTGTCCCTTTGGAGCATTTGCATACCAAAGAATGCCCTTCGGCCTATGTAATGCTCCTGCAACGTTCAACATTGCATGCTTAGTCTCTTCTTTGACATGGTGGAAAGATTTTTGGAAATTACATGGATGATTTCTCTATATATGGCGATTCCTTTAACCAGTGCTTGCACATCTAAAGCTGGTTTTACAAAGATACATAGAGAAAAACTTGACACTTAACTGGGAGAAGTGTCATTTTAAGCACGGAATCATTCTGGGGCACGAAATTTCGAATAAAGGAATTGAAGTTGATAGATAAAAAAGGAAGTGATAGCAAAGCTCCCGGAGCCAAATGCCTAAAAGACATTCGATCATTCCTAGAGCACGCTGGCTACTATAGAAGATTTATTAAGGAGTTTAGCAAAATTGCTAGGCCTTTAACTAATCTCTTAGGAAAAGATGTGCCCTTCGATTTTGATGAAGAATGTCTACGAGGGAGGAGTTCGGCGCTAATAATCTCAGTGCCTGATTGGACTAGACCCTTTGAAATCATGTGTGACGCCTCTGATTATACCATAGGCGCTTGTTCTAGGACAGCGTATTGATGACAGGCAACACATGATTTATTATGCTAATAGGACGCTCAACGAAGCCCAACTAAATACACAACGACTGAAAAAGAATTTTTAGCAGTTGTGTTTGCGTTGGAGAAGTTTCGCCAATACCTATTAGGGTCTAGGACAACGATTTCACCGATCACTCTGCCCTAAGATACTTGATGCAAAAGAAGAATACAAAAGCTAGACTGATTCGATAGATACTTCTTTTGCAAGAGTTTGACTTAGAGATCAAAGATAAAAATGGGCATGAGAATGTGGTGGCAGATCACCTTTCGAGGATTCCCAATGTACCAACTAAGACAATACCTATCAATAAGAACTTTCCTGACAAACACATCTTCACGATGTGTAAAGAGACCTGGTATGTTGATATTACAAACTACCTTGCAACCGGGCGAACACCTCAAATTGGTCTGGTCAGGACAAGCACCGCTTTATGATACAAATATGGATTTTCTTTTGGGATGAACCGTATTTATTCAAATATTGCCCTGACCAGATAATTAGAATGTGTCTTCCTGAGGATGAACATCAGAGTGTTTTGACATTTAGTCACGAGTTAGCATGTGGTGGACACTTTGGTCCACAAAAGACTGCTGAGAAAGTCCTTCAGAGTAGATATCACTGGCCCACTCTCTTTAAGGACGCTTATACTTTTTGTTAACTCTGTGCCAAATGTCAAATGACGGGTCGAATCACACATAGAGACATGATGCCCCTTACACCAATCTTGGAAGTAAAATTTTTGATTTGTGGGGCATCGATTTCATGGGACCCTTTCCTATGTCCTAAGGAAACAAATTGATTTTGGTAGCTGTAGACTATGTTTCAAAATGGGCTGAAGCTGTTCCAACTAGAACAAATGACAACCAGGTTGTCATCAAATTCTTAAGAGATAATAACATTTCGCGTTTCGGACCCCCGTGCGACAATTAGTGACAACGGGAGTCATTTCTGCAACCGGGCTTTTGAATCCCTAATGCGGAAATACTCTATTTCTCATAAATTATCCACGGCTTATCATCCTCAGACAAACAGGCAAGTGAAAGTTACTAATAGACAGATAAAACTGATATTAGAGAAAAGTGTAGGACATAATCGCAAGGACTGGTCCACCAAACTCGTTGATGCCTTATGGGCATATCGGACTGCCTACAAGACTGTCCTCGGTATGTCTCCATATCGAGTTATATTTGCGAAGCCTTGCCATTTTCCTGTGGAGCTAGAGCACCGTGCTATGTGGGCGATAAAATAGTTAAACTTTGACTTAAAGAAAGACGGTGACTTGAGGAAGTTGCAGATTTCCGAGCTGGAAGAGTTAAGAAATGATGCATATGATAATGCTCGGATCTCTAAACACAGAACTAAACTCTTCCATGAAAAATCAATTCATAAGAGAATTTTGTCCCCGGACAAAAAGCTCTGTTGTACAACACTAGACTCCAACTTTTGCCTGGTAAGCTGAAAACCAGGTAGTTAGGACCATACATTGTACAAACAGTCTATCCTCATGGTGCGATTGAGATTCTGATTTAAAGAGTGGCAAAATGTTCAAAGTCAATGTCAACGACTTAAGCCATTCTACACCACAGAGTCTGAGTCATACGATATTCTCGATCTGGTCTTTGTACCCAGTATACATGTGACCAAATCTTTCTACCCTCTTCTCCGGTGTTCTTGTAAATCTTTTTGGGACCTCCCTTGTACATTAAATCAAAATAACAAAATAATAAATAAAAATAAAAATACAAAAAATACAAAAAAAAATAAAATAACTAATCAATAAAAATAAAAAACTACTAATTAACAAAATTAAAAAAAATGGACCTAAGTGCTAAATAGCACTTAAGTTTTCTTCCCTTTAAATACTCCTTTCCCTTCTAATAACTAGAATTACCCTAGGTTGTAATTTTTGAATTTCACTTAGGGCAAATTTGGAATTCTACCCTTCTCAGGCCCTATATATACCCCAACCTCTCTTTCGTTCTCTATCCTAACATCTGAAACTAGATCTGAGAATAGAGAAGCGAGCGCCGCCTCATAAATTTTCCTGAGCCCCTGTCTCTCTGCAAAAGCCATATTTTCTCGGCCCTTGCCACGCCTCCGCGGCCCCTTGGTGGATTCTGGAGCGCTGCCAAATTTTTCTGCCGTCGCTGCTGTCTGTAGATCTCAGATCTACTACCGATTGCCTATTATGCCTGTGGATTGCTCTCTGCAATCTAGTTTTAGTTTCCCCCCACGTAATCCAGGGGAGGTTTGTAAATTTCTTTCCCATCCTTCGTATTTTCTGTCATGGCCCCATCTATATTTGCTGAAAAAGACTTTGCTAGGATTTTTAGTGATATTAATGGTTATGGCCACATCTTTTTGGATCGAATTCGTGAATGGAATTAGTATGAATTAGTCTACGATAACTCCGATCACGAGGCTTACCATTGTCCCGAGCTTGTCAAGCTCTTCTATGCTTCAATTGATCACGCCTCTATTAACTTTGACACACAAACAATTCATGGTGCACATGCCCACTGGGGATCTTGTTATCACAATTGATATGTTGGAGGACTGCACACACACGTCCCTAGCAACCCGCACCATCGTGACCCCTGCCATTAATTGACTACATGATAGTCATGGGGCTCGCTGTACCGAGCAAGATAGGGCTCAAAGCCAGCACTACGTTTCGCAACATCCATTGCGTTGGATGCTGGATCCAACGCAACATATTAGGGCTTGACCATACGACCTCCTTCATAGGCCGGTGCTGCAGATCATTCATGATCTCATGGCTAGGCAGCACACCGTCTGCATTAACACGACCATATTTCCTAGTATTTCACTAACTCCACGCGCACACGCAGTGCCAAATACTCACTCCTGATTTGATCACTCGTCTGTGTAAGAACTTCTTACCAGATGACGTCTTTGACTCTTATGATAGGGTGTTTGTTTCACCAGAGAGGGCAACTAGTGCTTATAATGGTTGTCTCCATGCAGTCTGGACCCATAGTGTCCAGTCCGAAGATGCCTGACTAAGTCCTCTTCAGAGGAACTTTTGGAGGATGATGATGACCCGGCCTTTTGGAAGCAGGACCCCCCAACTGATTCACGAGCCTTCATGTCTACCATTTGGGATGGCATGAAGAGATATTTAAGGGGTAGATTAGACTACAAAAGCAGTAGAGGAGCACACATCTCGCTTAGACCACATCGAGGAGGGTCTGTGGCGTTCGCAGTCGGCCGGACCTAGCACCACCGCTGGTCCGAGCCGACAGAGGGGGTGACACCTTTCTTTCGCAATTTCATGTATATATTTTACTTGCATACATTGGGGACATGCATGAGATAGGTATGGGGGGTAGATACTAACATAGGTTTTTTAAGATTTTTCTAGATTTTCTAGGATTTTCTTTTTGATTTTTCTTTTAGATTTTCTTTTCTTATATTAAAAAAAGAATAATAAAAAGAATATTTTCTGTGATCCATTTTTGAAAAGAATTAACTTGATCTTAGAAATTAAGGAAATCTAAACTAGGATTTCTTAATATAAGTCAAAATAAGAAGTATTGTTGGATCTTTAGGTTAAGAAAGAAAAGAATAGAAAGATAGCTAAATTTTGAATTTTTCCTAAGCATTATATACATTTACATGTTGAGGGATTAATCAAGGACTTAGTAACTTTGTCTATATTATATA